>JABCMJ010016105.1:0-24315 GCA_014822125.1 Arbutus unedo
TTTTCCCCTTATCCTCACCGTGACTAACTTCTAACCTCTTGCAGTTTAATTAAATTTTACTAATTTATTTGTTAATAATTTTATTTTGGTTGTGTTGGCTCCAATATATTTCAAGGGTCAAAGTTGTGCACGAGTGTGCGAAAAGAAGATTGTGATTATCCTTTTTAGAATTTTTTTTTAATGTGATAGTTAAAACCAACAACTACCAAACATTGGTGTTATCTATTTTCTTATCTCAATTAAGAGGATTTTTTTTAAGTGTTGAAAAACAAAGCTCGAAACTAAAAACAAAAGATGATTAGGCACAACAAGGGTGGAATGAAATGTGATTTTGAATAGCAAATTTGGCAACAAACTTATATCGAAGGGTTAAAACAGAGATTTGAATGCGTCGAACCAACTTTAACTTGCTACTCTTACTATTATGAACTACGAGTAAAACTAACTACAACTACGGCTACTACTAAGCCTACTACCATGTACTTTGAAGGAAAAGATAGGTGCAAAAATAAGTAAGTGTTATGGAGATTTACGAATCATTTCCTCTTTAATTGGTGTTTTTGTTTATGGGCAATCTCTAATACTTAGTAATTTTCTTCACTTCTAGACTTCTCGCTTAAATTTGAGGCTTTCACTCTCATTCGCTATAGGGCCAGATCATGGGTGTTGTGCCTTGCCCATTTTGTCTATGTTTCTCTTATTCTTGCATCCACTAACCACGTCTCTTCATATTTCACTTTTCCATACGTGGAGATGCATGGCAATTGGATACCTTCCCATGATGCGAAATGTCATCGCTTTGAATTCTTCGCGTGTGGGATCCTCTAGCAGTTAATTAGTTTCCCTAGAAATTCAACTGGCACTGCTTTGTTATCTCTTGCCTTTTAATCTCATGTGTGCACATCTCCCAAGTAGTGCCACATGTCTTTCTCTTATTGGCTAAAATCTATAAAAAGACATGATCTAAACAATATTGCAATAAAAATCTATAAAACAATACTACCTTATTCACGAAGAACGGTAAAAACCCTAGTTTCTTGAGATATCCTTTCAATTGTCAGTGTATTTGGCTGATCTTAGGTTCCATCTGAACCTCTTGACACCAAGATCAATTCTCTTGTTACGCACTTCGTGAGATTTCTGCGTTTACATGCTAGTTTACCCTTCTCAACTAATTGAACAAGAAAATAGGGTTTGTTGGTTCCAACTGTAACATTTAAAGTTTCTCCGAAAAGGATAATTACAAGCATTTTCTGACACACTCGCACGCGAATTTAGCCCTGAATAATTTTGAGCCAATGGCAGGTACAATGGTATCTTGAAGGTTGTTTCCTTGTCTACAAATTCAAATGGCTGAGACTCCCTTTTATCTCCAAACCGAATTACATTTGTTTTTCTTTCGCGTTTCTTGCTTCCTTTGGTCTCGATCGAGGTGTCTTGCTTGGCCTGCTTTCTTTCCTCCTTCACTTTTTTCCAACCGAGCATGTAACTCAATTTGGCTCATAAGCTCATCCATGTCAGTTAGAGGAACAAGCAGTAAATCCTTGTATCTTGTTCTTGGGGTTGAGACTGAACTTGAATGACGTAACTGCAATCTTGTGATTACACTCCTTGATTTTGTTGTACAACTCTCATTACTAATCTGCGTACTGTTGAAGGGATTCGGCCTTTGCTTTCCTTAGACCGAAAAAACGTCCATTTCCTTCTTAACCTTTGTGCTGATAGTAAACTGAGCTGAAAAGGGCATACATAAATCTTTCCAATAGGAGATAGACCCCACTAGAAGCTTATCAATAAAAGACTGAGTTCTCCAAGACTAGAGGGGAACAATTTCCATATCAAAGCAACATTGGTTGAATAAAGTGACATCATCTGCTTGTAGTGCACCAGGTGAGTATACAAATCGGTCTTAGGTGAGTATACAAATCAGTCTTTGGTTCGTACTTGTGGCAGTTGGGATAGGCAAACCTGGGAAGAGGTTTAACCGACTCAATCTCTGGAGTGAATGGAGATGAGATGAGCCATTCGTGGGCAACTTTTGAACTAGACCAAGCGGGTCTATAACTACGAGTTGCTCCTCGGTTGTTAGTTCTCTAGCTTAGTCAAGCCTGTCCATTAGATCTTTTCTGAACCGTTTGTCTGTTCCTGTTGATGAGCAGTCCAAGAGTTGATTGCTCTCAACTTCTTGATCTCTCAGCCTTTCCAATGCCAAGACCCTGCGATCATCTCTTTGTATGCCCAACTACTGGCCTGGTGTTGAAATCTGCAGACAACGCGTTGTGTTCTGACTATCTTGACAGTCGGCATCTTTTGTTTGTGCTCCCATCCTACCTTGCACTGACACGTGCTGGAGGAGGGGTTATTGTTCTAGTATGCCTCCTATCCCGTGTCCGGTTGGTTACTAGAGCTTGATTTTTCTTCACCTTTGCTCTGAGCTAGAGAAACTCTAAACGCAAAATGTTGAGAGCCTAATCCCTTTTCTCCAGATCGCTATTGAACTACTTGATATACTCACAGGTGGTCAACATGGGGACCCCTTTTAGTGACAGGGGATCTCTCGACCTATTTTCTCATTCAAAGCCCTCATTTCGACTAGGGCGAACTGTCTCTTTACCATTATGCCTGTTCGTCCTAACTTCCCCCATCAATAGAAGAATCGTATTGATCAAAATGATGAGATTTTTGTTTCCCTAGCAAAATCGCCAATTGTGGGGTTGCAAAGATCCACCAATGTGATCCAATTCTTCTCTTAGATTCGAGTTGAACTTGTAATCTGCGCAGTGAACAACCAATTAGTGCCATCTAGTTGTTACCAGCTGAAAGACACTCTGATGCTTAAGTTAGAATGTGTAGAATGAAAGCACAATATTAATTGTACATGTGAAGGATAGCATATCTTATTTTGTCTTGTGTAACCCTATTTATAAGCCATCAAGTGTGTTAGTTTGGTACAATCGTGCATTTGTAGATGTGGTTGTTTTCTAGAAGCACAAAGGTTTTTCAAGCATAATACTTGCCATAACCTTGCACTTTCCTATCCTAGACCGCTTCCATTCCCAGAAGGGATCGCTCTGTCGGAGGACGAGCTGGTAGCTGGACAATGCCCTTTGTCCATCATGAGAAGTCTTTCGGATCAGTCGACAATTCGATGTGGCAATGACTCATTTTTGTCGACCCGACCCATGGACATGCTCCACTATTCACAGAGCCAGCCCATACTGGGCTTGGCCCATGCTTCAACCTATCACACTCTTAATGGGTTGGCTCAGCAATTCGGCCCACTGTAATAGCTATAATTTCTCTCTCTACAAAATCATGAAGATCAATTTACAGTTATTATTTTTATTTTAATCTTTGTCTTTTCACACTAGAAAAAACATTTGTTGTGTTTTAAAATAACTTAATCCCACAAGTTTAGTATATTATTGTCTATGTATATGTATTGTACCGGGAAGGGTGAATGGATAAATCATACAGTTAGAAGATTAAATCTAACTCACAATAATGAATATGAGTTAAATTTTGGTTAAAAGAAAGATTTGGTTATTAATTCTCTTGTATATGAGTTTTTTATTACTAGTTTACGTACCAGACTCGATTAAGTTGTTTAGAACTTTACATGATTTGATATAATGTCACGTTATTTGAATACAATTCTCTTATCGATTGACATAAAAAACAAAGATACGCACAAAAATGCAAATTTCAAAGATTGCATGTCACTAGAATGACTAAAGAATACACTTCAATGATTTCTTGGCTTTGAATACAAATTAGATTAATTAATTTATGAGCCTTTTATTGATTGTTTGTTTTTTCTTCCACAAAGGACAAAGTTCTTGGATATGATCACCTAGTGCTATTAGTGCTACCGGCATAATTTGAATGGTTAAGGCTCCATTCATTTCAATGTAGTGAACTTAATGAGCAAATGTATTGTTCCATGCAGAAAGACTGCACAAAAATTACATTCAATCTCCATTTATTCTATCGCCAAATGAAGCATAACATTTAAACGCAGATAGCAACTTCGGCGATAAGAGCCAGGAACGTTCGCAGGCCCAATGGGCCATTGGATCATAACCAGGTCCATGAGTGGCCTTAGATGCACTAACCTCCCCTGATTTATGTTATATTTTGATCAAATTAGTGCAAATAAAAATATATTTTATATATTGAAAAAAAACTTCTTACAAAAATGATACTTGTCACTTGAGGTATGTTGTTATGTTTGCACTCTCCAAACCTCAAGAGGTTGACCTAGTGATCAAAACTTGAGACATAAGAGTTTGCTTGTTTTCAAGGCCTTGAGTTCGAAACCCCTTGCGTGAAATTAAACGAGATGTGCGTGAATTAGTTTGGACACTCTGAGTTTCTAGTTTTCTGACAGTTCCCAAGGACCATCGCTGAACAATCTATATTGACTCAATTTATAGGTTGAGCACAGAGGTTCCAGTGGCCAAGAAGGCTATGGACCTTGACTTCGGCCCCGAATTGGATTGACCCAATAATCACATACCTCAATGATGAGATATTACCAAAGACAAAAAGGAAAGCTCACAAGATCATAATTAAGGATGTTAGGTTCAGGTTATGCCCCAATAATGTGTTGTACAAGAAGTCCTTCACATGACCATAGCTAAAGTGCACGCACACTAGTTTGGCCCAATAGTTCTTATATAAAATACAGGAGGGGGTGTGTGACAGTCATACAAGAGGAAGGTCAATTGCTCAACGAGTAATTTTACAAGGACATCAGTGGCCATACATGCAAGAATATGCCAAAGTGTACATGCAATCATGTGAGAAATATTAGAAGCTTTTCCGAATCATACACACACTAGCCGCCAACCAAGAACCATTGACTAGCCCGTTGCCGCTTATCCAATGTGGTTTAGACATTGTGGGACCATTCCTATAGGCCAGGAGTACGAGAAAGTATCTTATAGTTGACACAGACTACTTTACCAAGTGGATAGAGGCAAAACCACTTGCCAAGATCACCGAGCATAATGTTGATAATTTTTCCTGGCAGAACATCATCACTAGGTTTGGGTTCTCACATGCCATTATTTTTTATAATGAAACTCAATTTCAAGACAAGTTCAAGATTTTTTGCTCCCACTATAAGATTCAAAACTTTTATGCTTCCGTGGGATATTCACACAGCAATGGACAAGTAGGAGTATTTAACAAGTCAATCTTGGAAGGGATGAAGAAGAGGCTAGAGAAGGCTAAGGAGAGATGGGTGGATGAATTACCACTTATGCTTTGGGCATAAAAAACTGCTCTAAGAAGATCTATTGGGGCAACCCCATACTCCCTAGCATAGGAACATAGACAGTTATCCCACTAGAAGTTGGCCTCTCCACTATCTTAACAGACATGATCGAATGGGGGAAAATGATACAACATTGGCCGTGAAACTTTACCTGGGCTAGGAGAGAAGAGATATAGCACTTATCGAACTGGTATCGTATGAAGAACAGCTATCCATGTTCCACAACGAAAAGGTCCACCAATGAGAATTTAGACTTGGAGACTTAGTGCTCAGAAAGGTAAGTAGAAACACAAAAGATCTTGCAGATGTCAAACTAAGGTTGAACTAGGAGGGCCTGTACATAGTGATAGGCATGCCTGCCTACAAACTTGAAGATTTAGATGGCAAAGAAATTTTAAGGACTTGGAATTTTTTCAATCTTAGAAAATTTGTTTAGTGAATTTTTTTGTTCTTTGTTTCAAGATTTGCTACATTTTTACATCAATAAAGAATTCAATTTTTTACAACTTCTCTGTATTTTGAAAAGTTCTTAGCAAGATAAGAAAGGCAAATTTCACTTCCTAATTTACGGGCAATGGTCTCCTAGTTGGGATAGAAAAGCTCGAGGCTATGGTCCTAGGCTTCGGTACAAACGAGGGCAATTATCCTGTACTTAGGTCCGAAACCAAAGAGACATTGGTGTCTTAGCAGAGATGGAAGAGGCATTGGTCTCTTGGCGCAACATAAAGGGAGACAATGGTCTTTCGAATGAGTACAATGGGCATTGGTCCTACCAAGGCATTGGGACAATGCTTCCGGACAAAAGTCCAAAAACAGACAATGACCCAGCAGTTCAGGCAATGGCTCAATAGCTCAGGTTAATGCCATATGAAAAGGCTTATAAGTAAACAACGATTCAAGATAGTATGGGCAATGGTCCAAGGCAGAGGCCTCAACAGCTCAGGTTAATGCCATATGAAAAGGCTTAGAAGTGAACAACAATTCAAGATAGTATGGGGAATGGTCCAAGGTAGAGGCCTGCAAACACCATTGGCAATAGCCAAAGACTTGAGAAAGTTTTCTAAGGACATAAAACTTTACCCTACATAGAGAGTTTGTTCCCAAGAGAATTGTTTAAGTGCCCAATCACTTGACATGGCAAACTAAAACAGAAGGACAAAGAACAAAATCAAGGGCCAATAATCGGTCCTAACACAGAAATGCCCCAGGGCACATACACAAAAGCAAACATAAAAAAAATAAAAAATAAAATAACGGCAAAGCAACAAGCTCTAGTACCAGATTTATTCAAGGCACTAAGGCCACGTTCATAGAAACATAAGCAAAATGTATGAGTTTAAAATTTTGCAACTAGATAGACCATTTTGTTAAAGAGACACACACATAGAATCATTTCAAAAAGAGATGCCCAACTGGCAAACTAACAAAATGTACTACCAAAGTTAAGAATCATATATATCAGAGAAATTAAACAAATAGAAATAAGGCAAAGTCTCAAGTACCACCAGACATAAAAGTTTAGAATATCATCAACAGAAAACGAAAGTACAAGTTTAAGAGCCAACATTGGCATCCAATACATTCTCTCCTACATCTTGCATAGTAGGAGGGTCTTGTGTAGCAGGATCCTTGTCTTGGGCCTCCAAAAGATCATCAGTAGTTGTTGTTTGAGCTGAAGGAGCTATTTCAGTTTCAAAATCTTCCACCTCAAGTTTGGTTGACTTGGGGGTGCTAGAGAAGAGGACAAAATCCTCAGGGGTTTTGCAAGCTCTAGGGGCAACCTTCCAATCGAAAACAAAGCACTCGTATTGGATACCGGGGTGTTGGTGTTTTTTAAAATCATTGGCTATGTCTTCATGTCTTGTTTTCGGACTCAGTTGAGTAATTTGAGCCTCAACACAACTTTTCTCTTTAGGAAGTTCTCTCTCCACTTCGGCAAGTGTTGCTTCAACATCCACAACCCTCCTTAAGTTTCCATAGATATCTTCCATGGTGTCATCGACCACTCTTTTCCATTTGATGGTGTTGTCTTGGTTAATACGATTGACCTCTTTCATCTCATCAAGACGGGTAAGAATCATAAAAGCCCTTTGCACGGCCTAGAATAAAGGAGTATAGTTTATCAAAGGATCATTTCATAGGAAAATTTCAATTAAAAAAACAAGGTTGAGGAGAACTCACTGCAAAATTGTGGGCAAACATAGCCTCTTCCAATGAGGTTTCATCCATCAACCCCAAAACCTCCATGATCTTTGATAGGAGTGCGGCAATGGCTTGGGAAACTTTGGAGGATTTGATGGAGTCTATCACTGTAATAGAGCAGTCCTCGCCGATGGTGAGATAGGGGTTCCATGCTGCCACATCTTTTTGCTTGGAGGTTCTTCTGAGGGCCTTTCCATCCTTTTTCTTTGCTACTTTCTTGTGGGGCATTGGATTATCGTCAAGGTCGACCAGGGATGGAACTGGAGTAGGAATTGAAAGGGGGATATGGGTCTCAGCTGGAGGAATAGTTTTTTACATTGGGACCTACTTTTGGTCCCAAGTCATAATCTCTCCTTTATAAGAAGCATCTCTTTGTTTTATTCCATTATGTCTTGGTCAATCTTGACTTCGTCCTTAGAGTTCTAGCACTCGTATTGGGGAGAGGTGGTAGGCAATTTCCCTTAGATCGGGGGGATTGGGTTGGAGTGTCAGGAGATGAGGAAGATTGAACTACTACAACAACTGTAACTTTGCTCGACTCTCTAAAAAATGGAAGAGGAACTCCTTTAGGTACTAAGCCCTCAGCCTGTTCGGCAACCACAATAGCAATTGGGGTGCGGTCTTTGATATAACCTTAGTAGCTCGTGTTGTAGCAGAGGAGAACTTCTGGAGAATAGGCAAGGATTTGCCCAAATAGACCCTTGTAGTTGAGAACGTTTTTTAAATCTTTTGGCTTTGTAGGAGCCAGATGTTGGCTAGTGTTACAGTTTTTCGCTGCAAACACAAAAAGGGAGTTAGAAATAACCAAGGAGGCAAAATCAAGTAAAGAGAAAGGATATAGACGAGGTTTCTCAAATATTCTAGGCACTCTTAGTCTCTGGTTTTCAAGCTTGTCGAGGCTGAATTCCCAATTGTTTGTGACAATCACAGAATCGTCGCCATTGTTGTGGTTGGAGTCATTGTGGTGGGTAACCATCCTCTCTCAGCTAGGGGAGTTTTTAAGAAAATACAAGTCGATGTTGAATTTTACCATATCGCAGTTATACTAGATATCCCAGAGTCCTAAGCCTATCCCAAAGATCCTATTGAGTAAAAATGTAGACATTATGATTCGATAAGTGTTAATCGAAACTTGCATTGGGTTGAGTCTGTAATAGTACAATATTATACGAAGAAGAGGGTGAAAGAGAAATCGTACTCCACCCTCAGTAATAGCCATCAAAAGAATGTGGATGGTGACATTATCAGACCCCTTGTGAAGGGTTCGAGGTCTGTTTAGTTCGACTACAACATTATCAAGGGTGTTGTACCGCCAGTGAAATTCTGATATTTTTGTCAAAGTAGCAAATAGTTGCTTGAAAATCCCCATTTCAGAGAAAAGTTGGGGACATGGAGAAACAAGTAAGTGAAAAAGATAGATTGCAATGAAGGACTTACAGAGATGAAGACAATGGGGCTCGAGAAGGCTGAAAGACACTGGTCGAAGGGTGAATAAGAAGATGAAAAGTGGACAGTAGGAGGAACGAGGGGGGTAAAAGTAAATGAGAGTGAAAGTAAATTTTTCATTTTTTAAATAAAGGGTATTTATGACGTTTGAATCAGTACGCGCAAAAGGCGTGTCGTTTCCAAAAAATGCTACAATCGGTGTCAATCACATTAAATGAAGTGGTACAGATTCCAAGTGATGGTTTGGGACATTTATCCAAAAAGGAGATATCTTTTCAGGTGGAATCATATAGCTTTATCTACTCCGTTGTGTAACAATCCAGAATTTTTAACATTCAATAAATCATTTTTCGATTCTATAGTGAGACTTTTAGATTATATATTTTTGGTAGAAATTATTGAAAGAATTAGATTTGATTACTGTTGTTCTTGAAAGTTTCAATGTCATATTTATGTTTAGTTTTGAAGTTTGAAAACAAACATGACGCAAAACTCCAGTAAGAAAGAAAACTGAAATAGAAAACCACAACTATAAATCTTACCCAAATCTGAAATTCAATGGTGACAAATTAGAACTAATAATCCAATTAGGATACATAATTCAATTGAGTCTCACACTCTCTCTCCTCGATGAAACCCGACTTTCTATTTTATCCATGTATTTAACCCAAGCATTTTGTAATTTTTTGTTCAAGACATTATGTATGTGGGTTTTTTTGCCTCCAATCTTGACAAATTGGTTAAAAATATGAAGTGATAAAGCGTATTTGGTTGGAACCATTT
Organism: Arbutus unedo; assembly: GCA_014822125.1. Classification (NCBI taxonomy): domain Eukaryota; kingdom Viridiplantae; phylum Streptophyta; class Magnoliopsida; order Ericales; family Ericaceae; genus Arbutus; species Arbutus unedo. Next base: position 9,713 of record JABCMJ010016105.1, read on the forward strand.
GTTTTGTTTTATCGAGTTACTGTATTATAAAGATGAAAAAAATCCAATTAGGGCTGTATAAATCAAACATGATGGAATTATCAATCAAGGCTTTATGAATCAAACATAAGGGAATTATTTGTGAATTTAGGTTCTCAATTAAATGTTCCTTTTGTTTTGGTGTTTTATCCAAGGAAACTTGTTGGATTAGGAAATTAAATTCAAGTATATTTTGAAGCTTGTCCACAGCACTACCTCTTAAGTTAACAATATCCTTAGACATATACGCTTTCAAATATATATGAGTAACTTGCTTAGAAATTGTTATTAAAACAACCTTTGAAGCACAAAGTCCTAATCAAATAAATAAATTGATTTTTACAATTTATCACAATAGATAAATCTATTATAAAGAATTGACCATAGGCAGAAAAAAGGATAAAATAAAAGATAACGACTTAATATGTTTGAATGTGAATTTTCTTTTACCATTGAACACAATTGGCACATACATACACTTTTGTACCGTAATGATGTCCACAAATTCTCATGAGATTCTGTGCGAGCATGAATGCCCTTGTTGATTATATTCTGTCAATTCATTTATGTTGTTATGATGTTCATTAGTGTTATTATGCCGATGGGCTATTGTTGTATTTTGTTGTTGAGCTTCTGAAAAATTTAGTTATGCTTCGATTATAGCCGTTATGTTGTTCAATTTTTGATTTGACATAACTAAACTTTGGAAAAAATTTAGTTTAGACATTAGGGACATTGGACATTGGTCAGTATTATGTGGTCAATTTTAGAGACAAATAAGGTTGATAGAAATAAATTATGAAATGGTATTTGGTTGTATAACCCAAGATCGTCTAGGATGCCAGCAATTCTCTTGTGTGTCAGCCGAGGTGTTGGATGATCACAATATGTTGAACTGTGCTCGAGGTACTGGACGGTCTAGATGCATTGAACTGTACTCGGTGTGTTAGACGGTTGTGGACATTGTACTGGACCTGATCGGAGTACTGGACGGTCTTAACGCGTTGAACTGTACTTGGTGTGCTGGACAGTCTTGATGCATTGAACGGTACAAGGATTATTATGTTCCAGGTTTGATTCTTGAGGTGTGTTGGATTTCTATTGGCCGTCAAGCCAAATTGTTATAGGTTTGATTTCTAGGGCGTCATCCTGTTTAACAGAGAAAAATTCATAACTTATCACATGTTATTTTACCGCGGGTGACATTTCAGCGATTGTTATTAATGTCGTTCAGGTACTTTTGTATATTCTACTGTACGTGTTATTAACTTTGGGTTTGATTTTTCGGGTATAATTTTTAACTGAGTTCCATTACTCATTGAAGCAACTTCTCTGCCCCTGACATTTCATACCACATTTAGAAGACCAGATAGAAATGCCTCTCGAGCAGGAAGAGTCAGACGATGAAGATGAAGAGTTCAACAGGACTGAATTGTCGCACCATTAGAAGTTCTGAATTTTATAATTTTGTCTTTTATGTAAAATCAAAAGGGTAATTATTTTATTTCAAATGTAATTTCACTATAGTTAATTTGTTAATAAAAGAAAAAGGAAAATATTCTATGGACCAATATTTTTTTAGACCAATATTAGACCAACATCTAAACTCTTCATTCCTGATTAAATTTTAATGATCCAAACCGTTCAATGTGTTTAAAACATGTTTTTAAGGGTATCCGCGAGCGAGAAATCAGCTCAAAATATTATCGGAAAAGGCTTGATCCAAATAGTGGCTCATAAAATAGTTCATGTTAGTATTTTGAACCACTGCTTGGATTAAGTCTTTTTTGGTAATATTTTGACCTGATTTCTCATTGGTACCCTTAAAAATATTTTTTAAATACATTGAACGGTTCAGATCATTAAAATTTAATCAGGAATAAAGAGTTTAGATACTGGTCTAAAAAAGTGTTGGTCTATGGAGCATTTCCCAAAGAAAAAAAATCTATGTTATTTTTTTTAAAAATGTTTGCTTTGTATAACAAATAATTTAAATAACGTGCCAAAGAGTCGAGACATTACAAATGATATCAGAGCTTGCGCCAACAGAAAATGTGACACAAATTTTGGCCCCATACAAGGACGTGTGTTCTTAAGTGGGAGAGATTGTGACACCCCAGCTAGACTGTGGTGCCAACTGTGAGACCGGTGTCTGAGAGATGGTATCTCAGTAGACGCCTGGATGGGTGGTCAAGGGTCTCACATTGTTTAGTAGATGTAAGTTCGGTGGTATTTATAATAAATCATGCCCTATCTTGTACAAGACTTTTTAAAGCCGTGATGACGCCAAAATTAATGAAACTTTATAGTTAAGCGTGCTCGTCCTGGAGCAATCTAGGGATGAGTGACCCACTGAGAAGTCTATGAGGTTTGGGCGAAAAAAGAGGACAATATTGTACAAGACAGAACTGGATCATTACAAGATGACAAGTTCCGAGAGTTCGTTCGTTAGGCTTTTCTAGTTACTAATTTATGGTATACGTTAGTCTACTATACATTATTTTTTTTCTTCTGAGTTTAAAAGAGGTACCCCTTACTTCCTCAACGCTGATAACGTGATCATAGGTTAGATGACGAGTAATCGGATGAGGAAGAGTTGGTCCATGTTATTGACAATTTATCACCACCGTCACCAAACACCCCGCAAGATAAATCATTGGAGATGAGAAGAGAGTTTTTGAGATTGATTGAGTAGAGTAGGAATTAGACGCAACGGTGAGATAACCATGCTTGGGTAAATGATACAATGTACATAATTATGTGCTTTTTTCGCATGACTGTGGGCTTCGACCCTTATGACTGTGTAAAGATGGTGATAACTATTACGTGATGATGTACACTATTTTTAAACAAACTTTTATTTTGAAAATGCGATAGCTAGAACCCCTTGTTACGAAACTCTCTACAATGCAGAATGGAACCTACCAACACAAACGTCAACGACAGCACTAACAGTAATGGGGGACATAATGAGGCGTTGATCAACAACATTAATCTGGGAACCAACAACGCCGCTAACATGAATGACATTCCACCTCCAGTTAACCCACAAACTCACGACATACCACATGTCATACTTGGACCTGAACAGATAGCGCAATTATTTTAAGCCTTTATTGCTTCACAATCAGTGTCACTACCTCTGTTGCCATACCTACCACCACGCAAGCAATGCCAACCCTATTGAGCTCCAATGATCTGAAGCATGCTACTATCGGAATCGTGCAAGCATCGACCACCTGTCTTTCGTGGAGAGCCCAATCTTACCACAGCTGAGTTATGGCTCAAATAGATCGAGAAGTTGTTTAAAACAATAGGGATCACTGGTGATGGAGATTGGATTGCTATGGCTACGCACCAAATGCAAGATGAAGCTGATTACTGGTGGGACGTTGTACAGACCACCAATGACGTCAACAAGATAAGGTGGGCGTAATTTAAAACTTTATTCCTTGACAAGTATTTCCCGATGCCTATGAAGCAGACTATGATTCAAGAGTTTATGGAGCTAAAACAGGGGAGTATGAGTGTAACCCAGTATGCTGCTCGCTTTGAAGAGCTGTCACAACATGCCATTGCCAAGTACCAATTGACGAGTCCCGAGCACGTTGATTTGAATGGGGTCTGAGTCTTGTCATTTGGGAAAATGTGATGCCACAACAGAATGGAATTTATGCTCGAGTGGTGGGCAATGCCCTCATACTAGAGAGAGAAACATGGGACACCCGACGACATCGAGAACAACAGAAGTACAACGCTCAAGAATTTGGAGGACCAATTTGAAACAACAACAACATGAGCAGCAATAATGGGATTTTGTCTCCAATAAGCCCTACGATCGGAACAACCAGAAGTCGAATCAGAATCAACCCCAACAGTACAACCAAAATAGTAATCAAGATCCGAATCGAGGACCCAAGAGGGATATAAGCAAAAAGACTTGTTTTGTCTGCAAACAAAATGGTCACTTAAAGAAAGATTGCCCACAATTCCATCGGAACAACAACCAACAAGGTCAACAAGGGAGATTGGAGTACAACGAATATTTTACTAACCAAATTACTCAGAGTCAGCAATTGTGTCAAAATTGGGATGAAGGAACATTTCATGAACTTGTTACTCATGATCAAGCCATTGGAGGGAGGATCTGTGCACTCTGAGGTCAAGAAGAAGTTTACAGTATGGCTAATAATCAAGAACTGTGAACGACTGAAGACTAGTTTGTTTATCAGAGGGTGGCTGCTTCACATTTAAGGGGGATGGGACCCAGCTTCGTGCATGACAACACGATCAAGGTGACATAGCACTTGGGGAGAGCTAGTTCAACACTAGGATCGAGGGGACTTTGCGATGCAAGGCCATCTAGCTGCTCAAGATTTGTTGACATCTCGAGAATCAACCTAGGAGCAGAAAGACGTGATGCGAACTATGTACTCAATGTTTTGATTCAAACCGTTTCGTAAAATTTCAAGGATGAAATTCTTTTAAGGGAAATAGATTGTATTATTTTTCAATTCTATAGTGAGACTCTTTTTTGTATGTTTCCATGATATTTCGCATTGAGTTGTCCGCTATGCTAGTAAAAAAAATATAATAAGATATTATTTTTAACACAATTTTTATACTTGGCCTTTTCATAATTATTTGGCATATAATTATCCTTGGCCTTTTCATAAGTAACCCGACCCGGATAAGTGGTCGTGTGAATGTGAGACGTGCAAAGCACCGGATTAAATCTTTTTTTTTTTTTTTCAAAACCTGTTCCTTATTATTTGACCATTCAATATACCTTGAGCAAACTTAATGCCTAAGATCTGAACTTACCCAATATTCCCCCTAGATTGCATAATCGACCTCCATTTGGCACCAACAACTTCACGTGAAAAAGTAAAAATAAAAACAGAAAGGTTTGGAGAGAATAGGTGGGTTACCAAGGGAGAGGCGACTGCCGAGGCCATTTTCACCGAACCGCCGCCGGAAGTATGAGGAGTTCAATGTTAAGTTATAACTTAAGAATGAGAAATTTAGGGTTAAATAAAGCTCTAATTATAAAAGACAACTTTTTAGAGAGTTTAGATTGGACTTATTTTTTTAGCGGTCAATTAGAATATACTTTTACTTTGTTTCTCATGATAAATTAGAAATCTAGGAATTTAGATTGATTAAGTTACAAAACCTATAAATAAACTCAAGATGAAAGGTACATTCATACACACAATTTATAGTCATACATAAAGATTTTAAGAGATTTTTGTGATCTTTGTTTGACTTAATAATCGGAGTGCCTTCCCGCTGCAATGACAGAGGACTCTTGTGTGATTTATTGTCTTGCAAATCATATGTGTCAAAAGTGAAACACTGAATATCCATCGTGTCATTAACAGGGTATCACTTTCTAGTTATTAGAAAAATCACTCACCAACAATAAGTAATGAAACAAATATTGGTTCAATTAATATTTGTTGTTATTTCGTAGAGTTCTATATTTTAATGTTTAATTTGGTATGATCTTTACAAGCCTTCATGTTGCGTGTGATATATTACGTAAATTTGTACGCAACAATAAATAATAAAAAAAAAATCATATTTTGGTTCTTGAATGGAACTTTATAATGATTCTTAACTGTGTTTTAAGTAGGTATTTAATAATTTATTTTTAACTAACCTATACCTAACGAATCAGTATCATATCTTCTAGTTTTGTAGCTATAGGTTTGCAGTGATGGATAGGTACTTAATTTATTGCTGATAATATTAGTTTATTATTTTTTAATAATTTTGTTTGTTCGGTTGCTCTATTCAAAAATATTATTATTATTATTATTATAATATTCTTTTTTTGTGAAAAGATGGTATGTAGTGTGATTAGTAATTAGATAATGTTTCTATTTTAAAAGTTATTCTTAACTTCAAGCTATCACATTTCTTGAATTCTGATTATTTGGTTTTATTTTTTTTAGTCATGAGATTGAATTTTTAATTGCATAAATTTAGTTATTAAGATATTAATTTTATGCCTTACTCTAGAACTAAAAATTATGATTTGATATTGAAGATAATTGAAGTTAAACATACTATGAAATTATATATTTTATATTGCATTATAGCTATAAAAATTTATAATTAAAGTTTAAAAAAGATATAAATTGACATTATAACATACATTTAACTTAATTTTGTAAGTTCGTGAGTAGAAAGGTTTATTGGTAGTTACACTTATGTAAAATGTAAAATTTTGCTAAAATGAGTACTTTTCTGATCAAATATTGATGATTGGAATCATTTAATGTGTTTAAAACATATTTTTAAAGGTACACATGAGAAATCAGCTCAACAAAATATCGGGAAGGGTTTGATCAAAGCAGTTGTTCATAAATGCTGATAGGAACAGTTTTATGAAAAATTACTTCGATCAAGCCATTTTTCGGTAATATTTTAAACTGATTTATTGCGAGTATTCTTAAAAATATGTTTTAAACACATTGAACGGTTCCGATCATCAATATTTGATCAGGAAATATAAGGTCTTTATTTTAGCAAAATGAGAGATCTCTCAATAGAAGATTACTCTCTCTCTCTCTCTCTCTCTCTCTCTCTCTCTCTCTCTCTATATATATATATATATATATATATATATATATATATATATATATGTGTGTGTGTGTGTGTGTGTGTGTGTGTGTGTGTGTGTGTGTGTGTGGGCGCGCGCGCGCGCGCGCTCATGTATATGTATATATGTGTGCGCGTGGAGAAAGAGGTTCTTATGCAAAATCACTATATATTAATAGAAATATGCAACTACCTTGATAAAAATAAATAGTATTACGACAGCGTATGTGTGCGTGATTTATCGTTTGGTAATATTTTTGTACTATATTCATAAAGTTCTGTAACGCCCCAATTTCTCGAAACATTAAATTAAGCCTTTTAATCAATTATAAAATTATTCGGTTGACAATTACAAAAATGCCCTTGTTTATTAAATTAACAGAAATAAAATTAGAGTTTAAAATGCTGAAACTGAAATGGCATAAATTCCCCTTAGGGTTTACATTTTATTCAACATGAAATAAACAGAGCTACTATGGGTAAGGTAGCCAAATGCCACCGTTATACTCTTCAACTGGTCCCAGTTCTTTCAACTTGGGTGTGTTCTCGAACTGCTCCTCTATACCTAGTATGAAACACCAGGTGTAGAGAAGTTGCACCAAATGTGTTGTGACACTAGTAGGGAAAAGTCACCGAAAAATCAATCCACAAATATAGATATACAGTAAGTTAAAGGTAAAGCACGATCAACATTAAAGTGCAAAAAGTAAAGTCACGTAGATTTATTATGCCGTTGATCTTTTATTTTTCTAAGAATATCTTTTTCCCCCGGTATTCTTTCTTACCCGACTGTCTAGCATAGAGTACTCAGTTGATATTGACAAGTCCTTACCGAGGCAAGGCAGAGATCTTTTACCATCTACTCGAGTCAATATCTACTTCACCCAAATTAAACTTGACCGAAAACGTAGCTTCGTCAAGTCAGGTATCAATGATCCTTAGCCGTTTCCCCTTTATCGGCTCAAGGTCGCCCAAGACAAGGCCGTCACTCCTTCAGGATCCGAAGCTTTCGACACAGACGCATCCCGAAGTCACCTCTAACTGAATGCACCCAACTTCTAGTTATGGTCCTTAACAAAATGGGACGACGCCCGGTGGGACTCAAACCTACATGGAACACACTTGGCACGACGGCCATAAACACAACACTTGGCATGGCAGCCACCAATTCCGATTATTCATTTAACGAATCTACTTGTTCTCTACGTATTCCACTACTTATAATGATCACCTAACACCCTCCGTTGTCATGTTGTGGTGGCATTCGAACCAGTGTCCCTAAATGTAAATTGTAGGTTTTCACATAATCACAAAATCACGCTTTAAATCCATTTCTCACAATTTAATCCATTCATCAATCGTTCTACATCAAATTAACGGCATGACGACCACACTACTAAACAATTGGCACGGCGGCCTTAACACCACTTGTTATTTGAAAGTTGGCATGATGGCCCATTTCATACTCTACTAATATCACACAACATCTTACGCATCTCTTCACATTTAGTGAGTTTACACATACATGGTGCTAATTGTCATACATTGCAAGTCATAAACATGGTCAAAGTTTGGTCAACACGTACCGATGTTCCACGAGAACTGGTGATCAGACAAATCATGTTCGTGGATGCCTGTGCAGTGTGTACATGCAAAACAGTGGGGATCGAGGTCTGGATCGGCTGTCAGAAAGCCTAAACAACATTCTGAAATTATTAAAATTCACATAGGTCGCTCGGCGGTTTGTCTAAATTTTTGAGTTCTGGTTCTGGTTTAAAAAATCTCCAGAATCTGTTAGATTTTCAACAGGCCGCTCGAGCGGATTATAGCTCCCTCAAGTGAGCTGTTTTCTCCAGCAGATTCTGATTTTAGGGTTCTTGTTCAAATTGTGCGCGTTCTAACCCTATTTCATGCTTCTGACATAAAAAACAGAAATTGAACTCATAAATAGAAACATCATATCATCTAGACGAAAAGACCTCACTAAATTTTGTGAATCAGAGCATAGCAACAACAAATTTCATGCTTTTGTGATGAACAACAAAATAAATCTTAACATGCTTTTTAATTTTGAAGTACAACAACATACTTACTGTAAATACTGATCTAAGGGTTCGTAGTGGTTTCCCTACCTCGATTCCTAAAGACGAAGCACGAATACCACCTTAGATTGATGGTTAGCAAATTGTCAGTACCTCCATCACCAAGTTTGCTCAAGAACTCAAGAACAAAAACTCTCCCTCTGAACTCTCTCTGAAAATCTTAGTATAATTCCGTGTAACCATGATAATACCCCTAACCTCGTTTATATAATAAAAATTGATATGATTCGGCAATCAAAATCATAAAAATCCCGCATAATTTCCAATCACAAACGCTTCCTATCATAAATGTCATAATCGTAGCAGTTCTGAAATCTGAAATTCGAACAGGTCGCTCGAGCGACCTCAAGTTCGCTCAAGCGGTTTCTAAAAACAAAGGTTGTTCGAACAACCCACCAATTTACATATTCTGATTTTTAATTGCTGAAATCAATTAATTAAAAGAAAAATACATTTTGTTGTATATTAAATTAATAAAAATTCAGGGTTATTACAAGTTCTCTCTCTTTTTTTCCCCCCTAAAAAATGGGCCCAATTTAGCCTAACTTGATTATTTTTANNNNTATGTCTCGATGAGACAAATTTAAAAAGTATAAAATTATGTGTAAAAGCTAAAAAATAGTCACTAAAGGCGACGAATAAGCCAAAAAATTATGTTTTTGGATTATTTTTATTTTTTCTGAATATTTTCAAATTTGGTCCATAATTTATAACTTTTTTGAAAGCTCTCGTCGAGACGAACTAATAATTCATAAAAAAATGACGAAAAAACCAAAAAATACAAATAAATTTCAAATAAAGACGAAACAATAATCAAATAATTAAGTCAGACTAAACACGTTAAGCTTACACGTGCGGAAACAATTTGCCAACATCATGCTCATGACAATCTGATTCGTATATTTTTGGATAATGATCACTAGAAGTATTCCACCGTCCGACCATCACCACATTACCCACACATTTGAATATATTTTTATTTCAGTTTGCACATTTAACCCCACTATGAGGATTTAGTGGAGCGGGCAATGATAATAGAGGCAGACAGTCGAAAAAATGATGAATCTTTTAGCCAATTAATGTCTATGGAGATGAGAATTTATGAAAAGAAAAGAAAGAGGAAGGAGAGCTTACAGTTCCAGGGTTATCGGAGATAGCTGACTTCTGCACCTTCAATTGTATCCATTGGAAGGAGTGTATAAGGAGAACTTATATACTACAATTGTGGACCGCTTGGCCATAAGAAAGCAGAGTCGGTGCAGGAGGAACAACCCTCTCAGGGTAATGTTATGACGGTTCAATTGATAGTCTACTATGATTGCAATCAGGAGGGCCATATTCAGTGACATTGCGGGGGTTTCGGAAGTGCGGGGTTTCAGTGCAGACTCTACCCTCACAGCTGATGTTGTTCTAGTAAAGTTCAACACCTGTGCAACAGGGAGGTGCATCTCGGGTAGCCACGTCCACTCAGTCTGTGCAAAATGGGACAGGGGCCATGTCTTTTTGCAGTTATAGCACCGGAGGTAGCAACCGAGACTCAATCGACCAAGGTATATTTCATTATATTGCACCTAAACTAGTGTCTTGATTGATAAATATGCTTTGCATTCTTTTGTTATCTCTAATTTTGCATCTGTTTAGGGCATAGGAATTTATTTGTTGGATTCTGCCCGTTTTGTGGAGAGACCTGTTGATGGTAAGTTAATTCTTAGTCATGTTGTCGGTCATCTGAGGTTGTGATGGGTGTCGTAGCCTATCCTTTTACCTAGTGGAGCGAGATATGGGGGGGTTTGACGCCTTAGTGTGCTAAGGGTGAATAGTATTTTTAGAAATTTCTTCGGAGACGTGGTGGGGTACATCGTGAGTTGTTCTTGTCATGAATTGTTAAATTATAGAGACAAAATTTCTTAAGGAGAGGAGGTTGTGAGAACCGGCTCAATTTTGAGTTTAAATTTTCTTAAATTAAAAAATTATTGGATAATCGAAATTTTTTGAGATTTTTAAATGATAATCTTGAGAGTTTAGAGTTAAATCATAAATTTAGCAAACTCGAGGGTCAATTGCGTGATTACATGATTCATGGCTATAAAATTTGTCTTAAAACCCTAATTATTGCCACAAGCAAACCCTAAGTCTTAGACGACCGTTTCTCTCATTCTTGAGGTGTTTTGGTGCTGGGAATAGAATGAGTACCTGAATATTAGATTCTTGAAGATCGCGAAGGGAGAAGATCGATTTTGGTGACGAAGGCTCTCAGTCAAGCCTAGATCAATATGTCGTGAGGAATTGAAGGTTCGCGCTAAAGCTAGAATTTCGTCAAAATAGAAAATCGAAATAGGATTTCACGTTAATGTCTATTTAATGTTGTCTAAATCTTCAAATTCAATCCTTGTCACCTGTTTAGAAATGTATATTTTGATTGATTCATGATGTTATAATATCTTTTTTGTGTAAAACCTAGCACGTTTTAATATAATTGATGGCCTAAAAGAGTTATATATGTTCGAGTATCTAAAAAACCAAAAAATCGCATAGACCGCTCGAGCTACCTCCTAAATTCTAGCTTTGTAATTTTGGACAGTAAACTTATTTTTGCCGCTCGAACGACCATCTAGTGACCTCATTTCAAACTTGTAAATTCTATTTTTAAGCCTCGCACAATTTTTGGTTATTCTGTTTAGTTTTTGCATATTGTTCGAGTCTGAAACCGCTCGTGTATTGTTCATATGGTCACGAGTTAGTGTTGTGATTACCCTGAATTGGTGTATGTGTGATTCTGTTAGCACAAGTCTAGAAAAGGATGGCACGTTCGTGAACCCAATTATGGGTGCCTCAAATGTGGGTACACCTTCAGTAAAAGGCTATAAATAGATTTAGAGTCTATAACTGGAATTTGGTTCCAGTGGGATATTTGAGTCTTGAACTGGGGATTAGGGTTCATGATATATTATGTCAGTTGTCAATTGTAACGGAGGTCTCATTTATTAATGTCAAACTATATGTATGAATAGTATACTTTTGTAGTAATGAAAAATTAATATATTTTGATATTGGAACGAGCTTTAATCTTTATTATTTTGATATTGGTATGTAACTATGTACGAGTTTCAATTTATGTTATTATATTAATAATTTTTTAGGTATTGATGGAGAACTAAGTTAACTAGGCCCTTGGAAAATGTTTTAAGCTCTAGTTTTAGGTTTTTTTTTTTTCATTTTCTGATGAGATACTATTTTATTGAGCAGTTGCGAGTCCGATTGACTATTTGATTGGTTAATTAAAGATTTGGTATCAGAGTTTAAGTATTTATTATTTAATTATTTATTTAGGAGCTGATGTAATGTATTTTGATTTATGAGTTTTTAATAGAAATTTGGAGTGTTATGATTTATTTTTCTGCTCATATCATACCCTTAAAGTTTGGGGGTGACAAATTACCTGTTGATTTAGAAAGCAAAAAGAAGATCCTCCTCTACCTTGTTGAGGCTGCGAAGTCTAACCGTACCACTATTATCATGGAGACACCAAGCTTTCGAATTTTGGATTCCAAAGCAAAAGCAAAACAGGCGTCAAGTCTTATCCCGGGGACAACCTCAAAGATTGCCCAATTTGTCTCACTTGAACCGGTGATCATTCAAGTCTCAAATCAAGATTTGTCCACTCATCATTGTATGAAAGAGACCCCAACAAAAATTGACGGGAGGTGGATCCTATGGCAGGAAAGAATTCATAGAAGTACAAGTCCAAAGTTCAAGTAATCAAACCCATAAAAGGTCAAAGGTCAAAGAATTGTCATCAGTGTGTTGAAAGAAAAGAGCAAAAAAGGAAGAAGGATCAGAAGAAGGCACTAGAAATTCATGAACCGTTAGGACAAAATCTTCTTGCACCAGTGCAATCACCTTTCGAGATTTCTTCCCAATAGAATACCTCAAAGATGATGTAGTCAAAATTGTCTATATAGTCACGACTAGTGAAAAATTGAAGAAAGATGTACAACATGTCAATGTAGTTAAGGCAAATGGGTGATTAGTTCTTTGAATTTTGAGGAAAAGAAACCCATAATACGCAATCACAAAACCTCACAATACGCAATCAAAACCTCTAGTATAATTTATCGTAACACTCATACTGATTCTAACTTTGTTTTTATAAAGTAAAATCTCATAATACGCAATCAAAACGAATAATCACAGAATAAATCTTGATTCAAAAACATTTTCTCTCCATTAATGGCCTTCAACAGAGATCTGCCTGTTTAGGAATTCGAACAGGCCGCTCAAGCGCGCTCTAAAATTCTAAGGCCAAATTAACAAAATAAAAATTAAACTATTAACATTGCAGAACTTGAGTTTGTGTGTTACATGCATATCTCTAAAATAACATAACTAAAATCATTTCTTAAAATAAAAGCTTCAAAAGTGGCAATAATCTTCTATTGTATTTATTTTGGTGTGTTATTTTAAAAAATGCACCGAATGATTACCAACATATGGATGGTAAAATTAGTTTTAAAGATTAAAAAAAGTGTTTATAAATTAATTCAGACACTCTTAGTTATAAAAAAAAAAAAAAACATGAGATGTAATAACACCGTTTTTCTCTCTGCACATTGACATATTGATAGCGACATATAATCACAGCCGTAAATATTTATTTCACCATTTGATAGTTGCGCCAAAAATTAAGTCCTATTTTCTTATTAGTTGAAAGAGTTTGCTTTAAATGAGACCTAGATATTGTACTATTTTAACTAATGAGATTGTGACATATTAAATAAGTTAAAAAAATTAGAAGTTTTTTGTCTATTTGTAAGTCTCTTAATGAGAAAAATTAAGGGAACAAAGTAAAAGAAAAAACAGAAACTAAATCTAAACAAAGTATGGCAGAGACAAAACAAGTAATTATTTTCAAAATTCATTTTGGCTTATCTTTTTTTGGTGGATATTTTTAAATTTTAGCTCAAAAGGTATTTTCTTTTTTTCCAGATTTTTTCTGATGGAGGAGAACTAAAAAATTAAAAAAGATTGTCCAAAAAAACTAATTAGGCAAAATACAAACAAAGGCCTGAACACCAATTTGATGGGAGCCCACTAGTATTTTGTATTTTATTAGGTATGCCCATGATTCTGGTCCCCTCTCGCCCACTCAATCGGATTACATTCAGCGCTGACTGATTTAGTGACTCATTTGACCAATCCAATACCGCTCACATGACTTCACTGTGGATTACATTAGGAATTTAGTACAAGTAATTACTGTAGCCGGAGTCATATGCTTGAGCCTGACTCCAATTTAGTGGGTCGCTGGGTGTGAGAGAGAGAGAGAGAGAGAGAGAGAGACAGAGTATCTGGGGTAGGTCACAACCACCAGTCGAGAGATTGAATAAATTATTAATGACAGCTGTAATTGCATCAAACTGATTTATGCAATAAATTGAGCTTTATGTTAAATGCTATTAGTATATCATGTTGCACATTATATTTATGTGATATTTATTATTTTGAATACATATTAAAATTTATAAGACCTGTTTTTATATTTTATCTTATAATGATATCTCATATAGGAATGATATACACATTAATGTACAATTTGATTTGTTAATTATAATTCAGGTGGTAAAAATAAAAAATAATAATTAGCTAATTATTTCATTGTATATACTCTTATGAGTTGATGAAAAAATTAACAACAAACCTATCAATAACTATCACTTAATTTTGAGACATGTGTATGGTGTGTTTGTGATAGCTGTAAGAATATATTTTAAATTATAACTTTAGATTCTATCTAAAATTTTAGATTTTGAATTTTAGTAGAACTAGATAAATTTTTTAACTATAGCTGTGAAACTATAGTTAAGCAGTAGCAAA
>JABCMJ010016106.1:2513-14000 GCA_014822125.1 Arbutus unedo
TGGTTTGTGTTTGGGCCTCATTGATTGGAAACAAGAGCCGGAGATAGGGATGTGCATTAAGCCTATAGCTAGGCAATTGAACGAGACTATTACTACACTTCTGATGTAATGGGATCTTAAATTCTGTGGTCAGGTGACTAGATTTGTTAGGTTCTACTCTCAGTACTTAAGAGAAGTTGCTGCTGGAAATGTGAGGGTAATGTATATGACTAGATTTGGTCTCCGTTGTTAGTCACTTATTGTGACGAAACCAAATAAAAATCGTTCTTTTATTTACATTTCTGTGTTAGCAATCTTTCCATTTCATCATATGTTTGATCTTTCGGTTTGCAAAAGCATTTTTAGCTCAGAAAGCCATAGATATGTATCCCATGTCTCAACTGTTGTCGATGCAAAAATAATCTCCCAAACTTCTCATTATATGATGCAACAAAAACTGGGAACATTTTTACCATTAAGGGATCTTTCACAAACTGTTCACCGCAAATTTTTATCTTTTGCATACATTTCAAAATCTACTCCTTAATTACGCATTCACACACGTAAGTTATCATGCCATGTTCATTTATGGGCTTCATTTTAAAAAAAATAGCACGATTATCACACAATTTTATGGGTGATATTATATCCAAACTCCAAAATTTCACAAAATACCATCGAATATGTGATCTAATGCTTCCTCCACCCATAATTTCAATCCTTTATGAATACAATCGCAACCTAAACCCTAAACAAACCCCCTTTGCATCGACAAGAAATCTTCTTTTTCCTAAAAAAAAAAAGAGAGAGATGTTCTTCATATGACAATTCCAAACACCATTCACTAGAAAGTAATCAAGTAAATTGCCGCCTCATATAAGTATCTTCATGCACGAAAACTGGAGCTTGAGCATTTGGTGGAGGAAATTGCGGTTGTCCCATTGCAATGCCGCCTTGATTAGGTGCAGCAGTAGGCCCAACCCATGAAGCATTGGTGTTCTTTGCCAAATTCAACACGAGATAATAAACAATGGCAAGAATCACGCTTGCAAAGGACAATATAGCAGCTCCAGCAAAGACTCCGGGCTTCACGACATAGCAGTAGTAGTTTCCGAAGTACATGGTCTCTTCACCGCGTTGATCATTAAGTGCTGCACCCGTTAGTAGCAGAAGGAATGCTATGACAAATGTGAACCTGCGGTATGAGGTTATCACGCACACTGAATTAGCACTAGTTGGAAATGTCATGGATTCTACATGAGGGGGTGACTGCTCACCTTGTGAAATATAATGCTGAAGGAGAAAAAATTATCAGAAAGAAGAGCCTGAATCCTAAAGAAGAAATTGAAATGGAAGAATCGAATGTAAACAAACAAATTGAAGTGTTTGTTTCAAACAGGAAATCCTAGAGTTGCAAACCACCTAAAGCACTCAACGTGTATGCTTGATGGAACTTTGGTTAACCAAGCAAACTACAATAATAATATGAGAGCACAATAACTATGAAATTGGTAATTATAGCAAAGTAACAAAAAGACCACGTGATTTTTTCCATATTTCTGCCAAAGTTTGAATAGTATTGGACTGAAACAAGGAATTTTATCCAATTGTACAGTTTGAAGAAGGGGGGGGGAGAGGAATATGCATATTGGATGTGATAACAAATCCTTGGAAGATGAACACCTCATTGCTCTATTTTGTAGGGCAGAAGGAAAGTGAACATTAGCATGTCTGCCCAAAAAAAGGGGCGGATGAGGAGACAGAAAAAGAATCTAATTTTAGGGCACCACTCAAGTTTGTTTGCCAGTTGCAACCCTTATCTTCATCTCAAGGGTACAATTAAATCAACTTCGAGTCATTCCCATCATTCCTCTTTCGCCTCTCTTTCCACCCTACAAGCAACTTGGACAGATCTCCCAATCCCTGCCCTCCCTCCTTCCACAAACTTTCGAACTAGCATCTTTAAAAGTAACGAAATTTGGTTTCTACGATGATTAAAGTCAGCACTGGATAAAACCACAAGGGCTGGTGATAATCCAACCACTAGGGTTGGCGATAATCCAACCACTAGGGCTGGCAATACGTAACAACGGCAGCCCATACTGAACCATACCATCAGTTAAGCTTGATTTAAAATTTCAGACAGATCTTTGCAGTTACCCATAAACGTTTATTCATTCAAGGAATCACATCAAAAGCATAGTACTCAGCAAGTCGAAGTTGGGAATTACCAGGAGACGACAAAGCAGATCAGTGCTAATGTCCAATTAGAGTTTGATTGGTGGGGACCTCTTTTGCAACAAATACACCCAGTCGTGACATTGATGATAATTTGAGCAACCATAAGAGCCACGGCGGCAGTTAATCCAAGACCTAAAGCTGGACTGCTGGGGTATGTACATGTAGTAGGAGAGGTTAGCTGAACTTGAGAACCCTGTCAACAAAAGATAAAACAGGATGAATAGAAACTGAAACCACTCAACATTGATGTGACAAAGAGACCAAAGATCTCTGCAGGCAAATCATACAAGTATAAAAAGAATCACTCCACCGTCTAGAGACTGTACAACATATGAACTGCTTAGAACCATAACTATATTCAAGTGTTGAAGTCCAGGAAATAAGAGACTACAAAACACGTCCTTAAATGAGCACATGAGCACACACAAGTCCGGAGTCAACTCGTGACTCAAATCAAGTGAGGAAAACATATTTCAGATACAGGTAAGGAGTTAATTTGCAGTTTACTGGCAAACTCTACTGAGATTATTAGTACCAGCTAATGCATTGTCATAAAAGGATAATCACAAACCCCCTCACATGTCACATAACTCGTATGAAAAGAATAGGTAATGCCAATGACAGAAATGGCTCGCTCAGCAGTCAGTATAGGCCCCACTTATAGACCTCAATATCCTAGCTTATTTTCGCAAGGTGGTTGCCCGGCCCCCTTGAATTAGAGCACACTTTCACTTTCAAACGTAATGAGGCAATAACCCAAAGGATACAAAAATAGTACTAGGTCTCTAAACTTTGCTAAGAGGGAGGACCAGTTATAGACCTTGAATCCTGGCTTATTTTTGCATGGTGGTTGCCCTGGCTTATTTTCACCTTCCCAAATGAGGCAGTAACCCAGAGGATACAAAAATAAATGTAGAATCTATATTCTCAGGCATTTCCTGAAAAAGAATGTTAAATGTAGAATCTATATTCTCCATTGTTTCAACTGTATTAATTGGCTATACAAAATTTCCACTAAAATAATTGCTCTTCGTATTGGTTGTCATATTAGTCCATCGTATAATTCCATGTTTTATTGGTCGGACTGGCAATGAGGGTATGCGTAATTAATCCCTGGGATGAGTAATTTCACATGACTAATAGTGTGATATAATTACTAAAACCAAAAGAATTGTAAGTTTCATGTGTTGGCAGTAGTTGTTGCAAGTGCCAGAAATTTGATATCCACTCCCATACCCATCTCTCATCTGGGCAATCAAACAGCCCCCCTGGGGAAATTAACGTTGTTTGTTCAACTAGGAAAATATATCTGTTCAAGCCCGAAATTTCTGATTCGACTAAGAAAAACTTTACCAAACTAAAACGTTCCTAACCAACAACTTTGGTGAAAACAACCAAAGATTTCTCCTCAAAGCAACTAGCATCCATGTAGTAATCAAAATACTAACACAACGTTACAAAAGAGGGTGAAGCAGAACAGATCAAAGGTAAATAACAGACCACTCCGTAGAAATCTCGCGTCTCTTGTCGTACATGTACACTATGCCTTACATTATGTATGTATATGTATCTACAGAGATGGGTGAGTACCTTTATCCTCTTGGCTTCCGCAGCAAAACCTGTAGCAGCAGATAAAAGCCCTAGAAACCCCACGATAGAGCAAATCACTATCACCTTCCTCTCCATTCCTACTTTTCTCTCTCTTCTCTCTCTAAAAAAAGCGTCTCTTCGTTCTTGAGAAACGGGAAGTGGAGATGAGGAAAGGCAATAATAACTCCAGAAGTGTAAGGGTGAAGAAAACGTAGAGCCCTTTTTTATGAGAACTGTCCCTACCCACAGAATCACAAATGAGGTTGATGTGTGCGTCATTACTACTCCACTACACACACAGCGCGCTCTCTCTCTCTCTCTCTCTCCCCCTTTCTCTCTCCTCTCTCCCCGTTATGAATGGTGGGATTACTTGCGAAGAGTATTGCGGTCTCAAAAAAAATTTAAATCAAAAATTAAGATTTATTTAAATTTTAAAAATTTACACACATAAGTAAATTTATACAAATTTTGGGACATTTTTGAAAAAAAATTGGATGATTAGACTTTCTCCTAACTTTAACGTGAGGTGACCAATAGCAATCATCAACTAGTTAGTAGTTACAGTTTTAATTATGTCAAATATTTTTACACAAGTATATCTTTAATACAATTTTATATATTTTTATACATGTCCAAACGTCATCACCCATATCTTTGAACCTCAACTATGGTTTCCTTATTTTGAAAGAAGATGATTGAAGTAAAACACATACCATACAAAAATCTCGCATAGAAATAGAAATAGTGAAAAAATTCCCATATTAGCTTTAGATTATCAAATAACTCGATTACACCTGTGTATTGGTCCATTGAGTGGTTCAAATTTGCCAAATTTGATGCATTTTTCATATTCTGTAATTTTACGCACATGTATTGATGAAGTGACATCTCATAAATTATAATGAATTTTCAAAATACGTTTAGGTGTAAGGTCACTAAGTTTTTGGTAACTACTTAGAACTCAATACGAACTTTGCCGGACTACCCATTTTCCTAATTAATTTGATTTTTTATAAAAAAATACTCTTTGTTCCCAACTAATTTGATTATTTTCTATGAATTTAGCTGTTGACTCCATTCCCTCTCACTGAAGGAGAAACGAAAAGCCTACAGGGTCAATTTGTATCCCCCGAGGCATATACCGAACAATTGTATATAAAATCCTGCAGCGCACAACAGAAATTATTTGAGCAATATTTTAATAATCAAAATAATACTAGTTTAGCGCGCAACATACTCTCACGTGCATAACATATAACAAGGTCCACAGGTTGTGCTTGACGAGGTAGGTGAGAAAAGCCAGTCTCAAGCAGTTCTATGTTATTTTAAGGTTACCATGTTCTCAGCTATGAAATATACACCAGTAATTCATTACAATTGTTTTCCAAAGGACTTCCAAATGCACCGTCCCCATATCATATTCACAACTTCATTCCATGGCAGAAAAAATAAAAGAAAAACAAGACTCTAATTCGGGGTAAAATCATACATACTACAAGGAGAGATGCAACAAAAAAATTGAATTCACAGTTGGGACTTGGGAATATTTTTCTCATTGAAGACCGTAAATGAGTAATGCAGCAACTCCACCAACACCAGCCAGAAGCCCAATAATGACCCCAATTGGAGGTAGTCCCCCACCTATTGCCCTCCCAGTGTTCACATCATACCGAGCAAACCTCTTCTTTGGTGCTCTGCACTGTGGGCATACGTATCCATCCGGCTGCAACCAATAGACATCCCCAAAAAACACAAAACCATCAACAAAAATGCGAGACGGAAAAGGATCAATTCGTATCCCCACTATGAATTCCGAACGATGGTATTCCCTAGGCCCTTGTACCAACTAAATGGGGTTTAAATTTTATAGGGAAAAAACTCTAACATACAAGGGTCAAAACCATCTCTCTTCCCTTCCTTTTATTTAATGTTATGCTTTGATCTTGGACTTGGTAATAAAATGAAGGGGAAAGAAGCAATGAGTAACTAAATCAAAGTAAAGAAAAAAAAGGCAAAATGATGAAAGTTGATGACTTGCCTGCTCCTCGAAAGGTTTTGTCAGGGTGTAGATGTAGCCACAATCAAGACATATGTGCGTTGCTTTGGCCTGAAAAATTGGTGAACCTCAATCATGTTTGCATGCCCACGACACAACAACTCATTTCAAACAAATGGTACGAAAGAATAAAGCAGTAAGCCTTGCCTTCTGAGCTTCAGTTAATTTCCGCCCAAAGGGAGGAGGTGCTGGACGTTTTGGTAATCTTTTAACATCTACATCAACGCCTCTGCATCACAGGACATTTCCAACAACTATTAGAAGGGGCTTTCCTTCTTAAGTAAACATGAAAACATTTAGTTGTCAGTTTCGGTAATCTATTGGAGCTTGTTAAAATTCATATGAACTTTTTTTTTTTTTTTCTTGTTTTTTCAAGCAATTGAGACATCCTTGGTACGTGTAATTATCAAGTGTTCCGATAATTAATTAAATCAATCATGGAGTTCAAGGACTTCATATATTAGAATGATATTCATTAACCAATGAATCTCAACAGTTTCCAACTTGATTGGCGAAGCCATCAATGATCAGAAGAATATTGGATCGCGACGATATGTATAATACGGATAAATTTTGTGAATGAACAGACTAATTCCTATCAATCATGGATTAAACCCATCACATCCCAAAACAACTCAATCCTAGCACTAAGATTTTTCTATCCTCTATTGATCCAATATCCACTCGAGATACGACTTATCAAATCAATAGATCTTTCTAAAGGGAAGTTTTCCCATAGTCATGATAAATCATCTGGTTGTTCTTCAAAGTTCTAGACCTTTTATCCAAGATGCAAATGCGAGTAATTTTGTCATGATTAAGGGAGTAAAACGAGTTATCCAAAAGAAAAGCCAGTTCAATAGCATTGACATGGCTTAATTCAATACCAAACTACGGAAGTAAGCTCTCAAATTTTCGACGTCTCCTGCAAACAATATGCAGTCAATATGAAAGAGGAGAAACAAAAACAGTAAGATGGAAAGAGAACCTGCCAACAACAAAGTAGACAGAATCTGGCTTTGCTTGGATGGCAGTTTTCGTAAATCCCAGCTTATCAGCAGGCCAAAGTTCATCTCCAAAGAAACTGCTGGTGTAGAGTACCTGATCCCCAGCCTTGAGCCCTGCTTTTGCAGCATTCCCACCACCCTCTACGGCCTAAAATCAAGGCGCACAAACACCCTCAAACCAGAGACAATTTACCAAACAGAAAAACCCAGATTCTATTTGTTCTTCAAATAGATGAAATGTCTGTAAATGGAAAGATATAAGGCAAACACTCACAGTAATGACCACTCCACCACCTGACTTTTGACCCAAAGTGAGGCCCAGTGGCTTGTCAACTTCAACCTCAATGTTCTTTGAAGCAGTTCTAGCTGTGATTTCAAGACGTGTTCTAGCAGTTTTGAACCTGCTACTCTTATCAGCTGTGAAAGAACTCAAAGCGCCCCTTTTGACATCTCGAAGAGAGAACCCTTGAAAGGATGTTTTCTGTCCACAGAAAAATACAAGGAGAACAATGGTAATAGTTTCAAAATGGATTCTCTACTTCTCTCCGATTAAAGTAAAGTTGGGTAGCAACTAGCAAGGAACTTAATCCTATTGTGTCATTCAACAAGACATTATCAATGTTATACGTCGTAATCTTAGTTCCAAAAGCCTATCAAATTGACTTCCATGAAATTCTCACAGATACTTTATTCCTGAATTTTGGGTAGTCCTTTTTTCCCAGAAAAGGCTGAAGCAAGGAATGCCAATCCAGACTTTCAGATGATCCCCAAAACCAAATAATCAAAGAGTCTATTTTTCATGGAATTCTCTAAAATTTTAAATTCTGACTTTGGGTATTTAGTGTCGTTTTGACAAGAAAAGGCTGAACAAAGGAATGAATGCAAATCCGCATACTTGCATGAAAAATAAAGGATAGGGTTTTAGTATACTACTGCTTCAACAGCAATTTTCCATAGTACCACACAAGTACTAAACAAAATGCATAACACCAAGTGCGGGTTCGGTACACATTGCATACCTGGCACCGCGGAGCAAGTGGATTCGGGGATGAGTTTGAAGTAGTTTTGACGGAATGACTCCTTGTAAAAGCAGCGGAGCAAGAGGAAGAGGCACCTGCAACCACCGCAGATGACATGTTTGATACAAAACCACAGAGAGAGAGAGAGAGAGAGAGAGAGAGGATTTGGGAGTTGGGAGAGCACACTCACATTGTTGGTTGACGTCTTTTTGTGGACAGGAGCGCAGCACCAGATAACCTTCTTGTGGCGGGGAGAATGGAGTGACTGCTCACCTGCGTTTAATGTTAAAACAGTCTTCCTCATTTGGGCTTAAAACTGGACTTTTTGTCCTTCAAACCCAGGGCTCAGATTGGTTGGGCTGTCTTGTAAGCCCAAAAAGTTTGTAAGAAAAACTTGCCTCATAAGGGCCCAATAGCCCAAACCCATACCCCTAATCCATTCTGTTCTTGGTTTTTTTTAATAACCCTGGTTGTCTGAACCAGTTCACATATACCTCGATTAATTTGTGAAAAACCAATTTTACCATTCATTCGTAGAGCAAGCAAAACGCATAGACTAACTCTATAAGAACTAATAACACATAAAAAGTTTCTAAATCTGTATCTTAAGAGAGATCAAATTTTTAAGTTTTCACCGTCCATATTCATATCCATCTGTCTATGTATATCTAATTCAATCTCTATTTGTCTATCCACCTATCTATACTTCTATACTAAACAAATGCATAATACATGGCATCTTTTCTATTTTAGTAAACAATTTATCACACGCTATTTACATCATTCATCTTTAATTATTTTTTCCTCGACTCTCTCTTTCTCTTCACTTTCTTTGTTAATTGTACTAATTCATTTTTCTTTATTACTATTTGAATTATTATTTTTATTCATCTCCTAATTAATATAATTTTTTTCTTCTTATTAACATAAATATAAGTATAAGTATAAATAGGAGTTCGGCAGGGAGTATTCTAAAGAACTGTTTACGTTGATACAAAAATAATACACACACATCACTTTTACACATTATTTTTGCAGAAAAAATCATATTTATTTTTTACCCATATCGCTTAAAATATATTTGGGTCTTCTTCAATATAAAACAACATAATTTTGAATGATGTATAAAAATGATGTCTAAAAATAATGTGTATATAGTACTATTGTATGTTGATATCCACTCACGGGTAGAATAGAAGATGACATGTCTCCACGTGGGCTTGGATATTCACATCCCACATATTCCAAAAAATGTGCCAGAGGGTTTCAACTTACCCCAAAAAAATAAAATAAAGGAACACATTCTTTTGTGTATAGATTCGGATAAAGATCTATTTAAAAACATTAAGTATACGTGAAATTCACATTGTTTCAAAAAATTCATGTGTATTTAAAAGTTTCGAACATACTTTTTATCAAAATTTATGCATAAAACATACGTTGTTAGACTTACCCATCGTCAATGATCTAGATTATCAATTTTTCTTTTCAAAAAACCTACTAGTTTGTGCAAACCACGAGATGGGCAAAGAATAATGCTACACACACAGATATTTTCAGAATTGTTAAATGTACGTAAAATTTTTTGTGTATTGAGAATCTTATATACATCCAATAATTTTAAGAACATCTGTGTAAATCTATATTGCTAAGACTTGTATTTCAAGACTTACTGGGGAAATGTGTCCACATAATGTCCGTCAATGATGGATCCATGTGGTGACTCGATCACTTTGCTTATTTATGCAGATAGAGGTGGTCCATCTTTTTTTTTTTTATTCTCTTCATTCATTTTAATTGACCTTTGACTTTTCTCTATTTAATCTTTATCTTACAAATGATGTGACTCATCACTTGTGCTTAAGAAACAAATAAACCTAACACCTACACACGCTTAATTATAGAAGACGCAAAAGATTTGTGCAGTTTTCTAAATTCAGTATGACCAGGACATCGCGGATTTTTGGTCAATTCTGATAAAGCCACATTTTCCTTTATAATTATGTATTTAGGTCAATTTATATACGTCTATATTAACTAAATTATGAAATTTTTAAGTTTACCTCTCATTCAATGTAATTTTATCCGTCACTTAAAATTTTAAAAAATTACGGAATAATGAATATTTTGAAAATCATCCTTTAGATTGTCAAATGATTATTTTTAGTACAAGAGAGAAAATAATAATTAGCACAAAAAATAATGCTTACTTCTATTTTTTTTCAAACATTAATTTCTTCTTTCGACAATAGAGCAATTGGATAAGAGTTATTTTCAACGTAGCATATCTATTAAGTATAGAATTAGAAATACAACACATTTTTAATATGACACATAATTTTGAAATCGACTCACACGTTTATTTATTAATTTTGACCGTATTATTAGGGAAAAATTATATTTTAAAAATCAAATTATGTTTCCTTCATCATATCCTTCTTCTACAATACTACTAGGCATAATAGCTAGCAAAAAGTACAAAAAAAAAGTATACCCTATAGTTTGACTATCTATTTTTTTACATATGTATTTTAACATAATTTTCTATTATAGTTATTCAATAAAATTAACTTGATTAATTTTTAATAAAAAAATAATTGTTGAACATATATTATCTACGTACGGTGACTAGAGAATGACGTGGTATTTTTTAAACGGTTATTTTCTGACGAGTGATTTTGGTCTAATATTTTTATTGAATATTTTTTATCTTTATTTAAATTATTTTGTATTTGTTAGTTTTGCTTAATTTTTTTGTGAATTATTAATTCTTGCTATAAAAAATAAAAAAATATAAATTAAAATTCAAAAA
The DNA here is from genome assembly GCA_014822125.1 of Arbutus unedo. Classification (NCBI taxonomy): domain Eukaryota; kingdom Viridiplantae; phylum Streptophyta; class Magnoliopsida; order Ericales; family Ericaceae; genus Arbutus; species Arbutus unedo. The sequence goes on from JABCMJ010016106.1 coordinate 13,218, forward strand.
AAATTTAAAAATATCTGTCCATCCTCAATTATTTTTGCCAAAAGAATTTATCAGAAGAGTCCCTTGGAGACGCTATGATAAACCTGACCGTCAAAGGACAGAGCTGTCATTAGACACATGAATCCGCCCCTTACAGTAACGCCGTTAAAACACGCAAAGTACGCGTTTAGACAAACTTTCTACGTGGACCCCGCAATATTTGCCCCATATCAAAGTCAGAATCAAACTGATAGCGTCTCTATGGTTATTAACGTCAATGACACTGTGCGGGAGATTTGATTCCGTTTGTTAACGGCAACCGTCAAATGGTACTCCCCCAGTACGGCGGTAGGCAAACCACAGGAGAGAGACAGGACAAAACCGATAATCTGCTTTTGTGAACATATATGAGAATAGTAATTACACAAAACGACAAATTGTTCCGAATATATATATTGGGTAAAATGCATTGACCTCCCTCCCTGAGGTTTTTAATTGCAGCCACCTCATTTGTAGTTTGAAAAAATATACTAGTCTTCCTTGATTTTGAAACTATTATACTTTTTTCCCCTCCCGTCTGCTAAAAAAGAGTTAGTATTTGCTAATGTTATTACTTTATTTTTTCTTAATGCCTAAATAATCCTCCGTTGTTGTACTCTTCTTTAACTACCTAGACCAAATGTAAGTAATTATTTTTTTAAAAGTTAATTTTTATTACAAATACTTTAGTTATTTATTTTTTTATGTGGTGAAAAATCTCAAAGGAGTTTTTTTTAATTATTATTTTTAGTTTATTTATTTATC
>JABCMJ010016126.1:0-13218 GCA_014822125.1 Arbutus unedo
GAGCAAGAGTGAAGGGAGTTTTATGAGTTGTGTTACTCAAATTTAAGTTTCGAGTAGCTATTCGAGTAAGTGCTGGAGATGCTCCAAGTAAATCTTCAAACTCAAAGCTGCAACGCAAAGAGTGGACCAAATAATTGAAGCCCAAATGTGACAAATGAGAACTTACAGGTGAAGCAAAATGATGAATATCTCTCTCTCCCCAAAAGAACCTGCTGTGAAGTAACTTGTCAAACAGATTGTAAAATCGCCAAAAGATTCTGGGTTTACTCTGGCAACTGGCCTTTAAGAAAAGCAATTCAAACTCTCTCTCTCTCTCTCTCTCTCCACCCCTATTTTTCTCTTCTCGTCACTTGGGGTTTAGTTGTTAGGGTTATGAGAGAGGACAAGAGAAAGGTTGTGAGCGGGAGGGATAGGATGACTACTGGAGCCTTCATAAGAAGTTAATTTACGGGAGTAGCCAATGCTTGGTTGTATACGTTTTGGTGTCCTGAAGGGGTAGAATAGTCAAAAGACGTAGGCTCGAACGTATAATTTGTCTGACTTAGCTTACTGGTAGGTGAAACGATTCGCAGAGAAAATTCCGAATATTTTATTGGATTAAAATAGTACTCATCACGGAGAGGAATTTAATACATTTGTAATTAACAAAATATTAGCTTGTGAGTAATCATTTCCTTTGACATTTGCGCATGCATAATTCAAATAATATTACTGCTTACTAAATAACTAAATAATGAATTTTGGCGAGCAAAATATTTTTAATGATTCAAATTTATTATAGGAGAGTGACCGATCATAAATTATTTAACAAATTTTGTATCATTAATTAGCGATAGTTCAACTGTCTTTTAAAACATGAGTTTAAACTGTAACAAATCAAACCCTAAATAAAATATAAGGCATAGGTGTCATTAACTAGATGTTTTTGTGCGCGTAATTATTTTATTTCCTAATCAATTTTGTTATAATTAATTTTGTTGAGTTAAACTGAGTAATAAACAAGAATTGTCACATAATTTTATAATTAGAAATGGAGTATTGTATCCTAGATTTTAGGTATTTATATTAAACTGTTTACGTATTTTATTTGTGTATTACGGACCCGATTTTACCAAATATGAACATCGAATGAAATTATAGATACAAAGAGATTATATGGTTGGTATTCAATTAACATTTCTATTGTCTATATTATCTTATTTATGCATTCAATGTATAATCTCACAAAATGTTAAATATATATGATAATGTGGAAGATTGATATTATTAAATCATCATTGTTAATCTAATAAAATTAATTATTCAATAATATTATATATCCTTTCATTATCCATCATGCGAAACAAACTGGTCATAAATATAGAAAGGAGTCACTTAAAAGTTAAAACACATTAATTGTTGTCCAAATAATTAGACGCTGACCGAATAATTTTCGGTCAGTATTTTACGCATCAAAATGACGTCATTTTGACGCACAGTACATTTTACTGTGCATAATGCACAATAACTTCTCCAATTCTCTTTCTATGATTGTCATTGACTTTCTTTTCTTTCCTCTAATTGCATCAAATGAAGGATTAATTATCAAAAAAAATTCTTCCTCTCATAAAAATCTTTTTCTTTTTTGTTTTGTGCACCCATCTTATAATATACAGTAATGCAAAGTCATTTTTTCATGAGAATGGCTCCCAATACGACATGTGCCCCTATAAAATTAATACTTTTTGTTGATATTATATTTTGTCTCATTGCTCAATATTTGTCAAAACATGATGCTCGAAAAAACCTAAAAGAAATCGAACGCATAAAATGATAATTTTGCCTTTGGAGGGTCAGAATGTGCAAATGACAATCAAGAAGTCAAGATTTTTTTACCATAATCATGCTCGAAATAAAGGCCCATTAGCAGATTTGTAAAGTAAATCAAACCATCTTAGCAGTTTTCGGTGAAGTCCAGGTACAAATGACCATTTTACTCCTGAATGGCCGATTTAGCAAATATGTAAGGACTCGAAAATATTTTTGCATTTTTTTAATGTTCGAGGGCTCAATTAGTGCTTGTCAGCGTCGTAGAATATTTGATTTAGGCTCAGATGAGTTAGGGCTTTAATTAATCTTAAAAGCTTGTTTTGTGCATTTTAGTGTAAGGAGGGGGCATTGAGGTCATTTTGGTGGCCCTTTTTGTATTTCCTTCAAATTTTTGGTTAATGGAGGAACTCATTTTGCATCTTCCTCTCAAAGTATACCCCTTTCTCTCAAGCTCTCTTCTCTCTCTCGAAACCTTAACCATGGATTCATGATCAAACCCCCATATCTCCCAAATTCCTTCAAAGATCTTCATCAACTCATCATCCTTGGTTGATACTCAAAGTTAGAGCACGCATAATCATCCAAAGAGCACCCTTGGAGCTTGCTACCATTGGAGAGTTGAAGCTTTTCTTTGGAAGCTTCAAAATCCATCTTCTAAAGCTTGAGATAGAGACATCTATCTTGTATTATGTCTATATAACATGTTTTGGTCCATATTTCGTGCATATATTGAGGTTTTAGAATGATTTGGAGAGTTGGAGAAAATAGAATCACATAGAAATTTTTGTAGATCGAGTACTGGTGTTCCGACGAGAGATTTTGATGTCCGGACGGCTGGCCCAAGAAATTTGGTAGAAAGGATGGAAATGTGGCATTCGGACGGGACTACCTAGCATCCGAACGGATAGGGCATGTCCAGATGGAATTGGGAAGCATCCTTCTAGCAGTTTGGTTATGTTATATATATTGTCTTGGACACTCTTTGCCTTATTCAATAGTTATGGTTACCCTTTAATAGCATGTATGTACGTATGTGCAAAGATTGGGGATAGAGGGTATGAGTAATTTCACTTTCCTAGTGATTATTCATCCATTCGCTTATGATTTAGATTGAATGGAACTTAGTTGACATGATGTGAACATAGCATCGATATGAGTAACATAGGCACATGTTGATGATTGATCAATGCAAGTATAACGTTAGCCTCCATAAGGAGAAGTGTTAGGGGAACGATGGGTCTAGCTTCCTTCGGAAAATGTAATAGAAAATGCTATGAATTGTCTTGGCTAGCCTCCGTTGGGAGAATTGCTAAGATATGATATAATTGGACTAGTCACCTTTGGATGATGAGCTAGTAATATAATATGATCGTAGAAATGGTTGTGTTGGTGAAATGTTGGGAGCTTATTATATGTTTTCCTTTGTTCTTATTATTGTGAAACTGACATATCCATACTTTATATCATCATGTAATGTTCATAGTGCATATATTATCATCTCATATGTACATAGCCTTGACATAGATTTTCTTACTGGGCTTGTGGCTCAACCATTCAACTTTTCAGGTACTGCACCAGATGCATAGCATGAAGTGTATGATATGCATGGACTATCATCTTTTGGAAAGCTAAATGAAGGAGTTATTTAGCATCTTTGTAAACTTATCTTGAAAGATGTATTATAGCTTATATATCTTACATTTGATTATAGATAATGTAATCTCTCAACTTTTTTGAAACTATGGTTGATGCATATTGGGCCGATAGTGCCCCTTTATTTTGTAAACCTTTGACATTTTTGGCTTCTCATCAATGGAATATTTTGTGTTTAGTTGTGGTATTTGTGAGAATGTCAGAGTTTTAGCATGCCTCAGGAATCAGTCAGGCCATACGAAGGAGGTCCGAAGGATATCTGAGCATGGACGGACGATTTTTTCCTTCTAATTCAGCATGAACGGGGAGGCATTTAATTAAACCAGACAACTTCACCACCCTAATTTTTCATGAATAATCTCAATACAATGTCATTGAAATACCTGCGAGGTCAATTGAATGTTCCAAGAATAAATCTAAAAAAATTCGACAAATTGACAGACAAATGGCCGCTTTGTCTATGCACAAACCAAGTCTCGGGAGTACCATTCATGAGAGAACTTCATTGCATCATGAAAAGCTCCTACTATTGACCAGTACAACGATACAAGTTCATTGGCAGTTTTCAATTGTTTAGAATGAGGCCTCGAAAGTACGATTTTCGAGTCGGTGGCTTCAAACTTTAAGAAGTACATATTATTGATCAGCACGTCGATACGAGTTCATCGACTATATCTGGAGTTCAATTTGAGCTCGATAAGTCAAGAAGCCATATTTTAAAGTATTTAGTGACTTATCGGCAATGATCCGAGAGCATGATTTACGAGGTGAAATTTTTAAATTTCAAGGAATATATATTATTTATGATCATGTCGATACGAGTTCAACAGCTCTATCTGTGGTTTGATCTGTGTTCATTTGGAGTTACGAAGTTAGAAATCAATGTTTCAGAGTACACGCGAAGCCCCAAGGGCATTTTAGTCATTTTTGCACCAAGATGAGTCACCAGGGTGCACCTAGGGCGCATGTGGTGTGCATGATGGTGTTTGGCTGAATTTTTGACTTTGGGACCAAGCTTTAAGAAGTAATTTCAGTTTGGTGGTTCCTTAGTATTAAAGTATAATTTCTATTCGCTTATTATTTGTATAATTATGGGATTCGACCTATGGTTGAAGGACAGAATCTTGAGAACCTTAAGGTCAGCCAAAGCCTCGTTTCTCTCCCAAAAAATATTTTCTCCAAATCGAAAGCGTAGTACAAAAACTCGAGAGTAAAAGAAAAAGTGAAGTGAAGACCTTTGTCTTTCCTTGTCAGTTTCTTCTTTTTTTTCTTCCTTCCATACAAAAATCAGAGAAGCCCAAGTCATAAAATTATTCAAGTGTTCTCCATCCGGCAGTCCCAACTGTATAGCTTCGGATTCCTGATATCAAAACAATATTATGGTTAAGGTTCTTTAGTTAAAATTCTGATCCAAATACAAGTAGAAACTTTGCCCGTTTTGTTTTCGATTGTTACAAAGATCCGAACATACTTTCTCTTTAGTATAGTTCGGGGTATCATCAGGATTTAATATCCGTTGTTGCGCTAGGTTATGGTTTAACCTAGTCTTTCGTGCTTCTTTAATATTCTTATAATCGACGAATTCTGATATCAATATAAGATAGCGCTGCAACAATCATTTTTATTTAAATTTAACTTTCCTTTATTTAATTTTTGCTCTATTTTTATATTTTTAATGTGAATAACACGTCTAGAAAAGTCACGTCTACGTCTCTAGTTTGCATTTCTAGAACATTTAGTCTATTTTTAGAGATTTATAGTCCATACTTCTAGAATGTCAGGACGTCGTCTTTTCGAGGTCAAAGTTGCGATAGTTGAAGTTGACGTAAAGCTAGCGTGCTTTTCATGATTTTGACTTAAGCGAGATTTTTATAACGAGGATTCTAGAATTCTCGCTATACGAATTTTCTCGGAGCCAGTGTTTACATTCCTGGCATATCGCTTGATTATGGCGGCACCTGCCGGATTTAACTCCTAACTTCCCCCATTTTCTCATTTTTCGTAACTCCCTCATCATTCTATGTCATATTTTCCTTTTTCATCTCCCCATAATAGTTACTATCATTTTTCTTTCTGTTTCTCATAAAATCAATAAAACAAAAATTCATTAGTTTATAGCTAAGTAATACGTTAGCTCACGCTGACATGCTATCCATATCACCTAACTAAAATTTCGATAATTTCAGAATTCTATAAACACGGGTGACATAGGTAGCCAGTGTTTTGGAATAAAAATTTAGCGGGCAGTGCACATTATCTTTTCACAATAGATTATCGTGATTGAAGTGACATTTACTATGTTTCATAATTTGGACCGTTAGTAAAACGAGTAGCTGTCGAGATGAAGGACTGCGGACAAAAATAAATTTAAGCAAATATGTGTCTCGCCTAAAAACTGAGAAATATGAATAATCGTTATGCTGTCCATATTTCCTGGTCTTTAGTCCCAATAATCTCAAATGAAAGTATGTCGTGCTTTCTCGAAAGATTATCAGAACGGCGTTGACACTTTGTACCAAATTAACTTTGAAATTTCCAGAACGCTGGTGACATAGGTAGTCAACGAAAAAAGAATGAAAATGTGATAATGGCTAACTTAGTTTATGCCAAGACGACATATTGTATTTTCAAGAAAGGTTAATATGGTAATTTATCAATGAAACCAAATCGGGCTATTGTTAAATTTGAAAGTTCGTACTCTGGGAATTTAAGGTACCTGGCATCTCGGGAATATAAACGTGCAGTGTAGGTACCAGTTTACATACCATGTTTTGATCAAAATTTAATATATGCTCAATTCAATATTTTGTCACTAGGAGTTAAATTGCGTAAGTCAAGGCCTTACCTTCACACCATATTTTACTTTTTATCCAGTTGTACGTTCAGTCACTAGATGTTTTATTACTTTGACTAAGGATAATAAAATAAATTAAAAAGAGAAAATTAAATACCGAAAGGGCGACATTGGGTGCCTAACGCCTTGCCAACTCGTATAAGTAAATCCCCGAGTCCATCACTGTTTTCAAGACCAAATTCCTCTTAAAAGAGTCATTTTATAAAAAGAATTGTATTTCTGACTAAAAAATCAGAATGTTTTTCTAAAAATATTTTCTTTAGAAATGGCTTTAAAGGGTGACTTGACATACCTAAACTCTATTGCAAGTGGCGACTTTGAGTTTTAAATAAGTCCCAACTGTTAAATTATTTTCATATTTGGTCGCATTTCAAGTTAAGAAATCATTCTGCCCGTTCAACAATTCACTTTTGTGAAAGGGCCAAGGAAATTTCTAAGCGCGATACTTTCTAATCTTTTTACTTCAAAAATAATCCCAATGATACAATTTTTTCTAAAGGAATAATTTACTAAAAGCAATGTTGTGAGCCTCGTACCAACTGGTACGGTACGTACCAGATATAAAACAGAGCACTGATCACTGTATATCGTACGGCTCTAAATACCTAGTGTATCGGTCTATACTGGACGTTCCAAGCCATAACGGCATTTTTCAAATCTCAGCCCGTAATTTTAATTTGATATTATTATAATAACTCTAAAAATGAGCTATGTAATGTCATTTTTAATAAATAAAAAAAAACTTATTTAATATCATTAATTATGTTTCAAGCCTTTAGAAGGTAATAAAATTTTATGACTTTACATTTTGGCTATATCCTATTAAGCATTTTGTGTCTTGAAAATAATTAAATCTCTATAATTATCATTTTTAATTAATTCAAAAATTATAATTATTTTTTTATTTTTTTGTGTCTACACCATGTATGAGATAGATTAATACACAATTACATAGGTATACACTAATTAAGTCATCAAAATAGCACAATCACTATAAGTGATTCAAAATGTCTAATTGGGAGGTATAACCAATGCTATTACAAATAATCTACTACTAAGAGCATTCATATTAATTTCTATATTTTTTAGACCAAATTAGAAAGGAATTTTCATTTTTTAATTTTAAGAAGCCACATTTTCGAATATCTCCTACATCGGACTCTCTATTCCTATTTTATTAAAATATTCTTTCTTTTTTTCCTTTCATATTCAATTCAAATATTTTGAGGAAGAAAAAATAAAAAATAAATCCTAGGAGGTTACAATGACTCCTTAAACATAAAAAGTCATTGTAGCATTAACTAAATAGGGAGACCATCAAGAGTGGCTAGTAACAGAACGTATTTGGAATAATTGTTTCTCAAAATAGAGAAGGAAGAGCTTTGAGGAAGTTGACATAGATGCTCTAACTGTAAGGGCCCAGAAATATTTTAAATTTTAAATTTATTTTATTGCAGAATAATCATATGATTTATTATTTCATGTTTCTAATTTCAGTTATGAGACTCGAGCCTGGGGTCTTTGATTTTATTTTGCGCGCGTCACTATACGTAGTGTTTTATGTGAGTGCCCTTGGTGCCTTAAAATCTAATTTGGGGAGGGGTTTTAGCTAAACCCATTATTCACTCCCTCTTCTCTTTCTCTCTCTACCAAACTCTACCGTCTCTCTACCACCACCACCACCACCACCACCAATTCACCCCGTCATTTTTTAATTCCTTTGAGATATAGGAAGTTTGGAATGTCCTTGACGTGGAATCGAATATGGATCGCGATTTAGAGCTCGGAAAGGAAAGATCTGAAGCTTGAAACCTAGGGCTTCTACATTTACACCAAATCTTTCGATTTCGAAGCTTGAGGTAGGGATGTTTCACCCTTATTATGTGGATATCCATGGTATTGGTAGTTGAATTTGTGTTTAGATTGTGTATTGTTATATTTTTGGCCGATTTAGACGAGTTGCGAACTATCTGTAGATTTTGGTGATCGCAGGAGTTGCTCCAGCGACTTGACCAAACCCTAGTCGCTCTAGCGACTTAAGGGCGACTTACCAATGACTTCTTCTGACCTTTGGGCCTATCCAGTGACCTGTCGGACGACCTTGTCTGATGGTTTATACCTAGTTTTGAAGTTTTTGAGTCTTTTAAATCTAGAACTTGGTGTACGGTTATAAGTAGATGATGAATATGTGATTTTAGGATTCCATTTGACGGTTATGTGTACGTATGTTATTGCCTTGGCTTGATGAATATGATATGGGAATTATTGAATTGTGGTAGTCGCCTTACATTGACACGATGTGATGTTTGGCCTCCGACGGGAGATGTGCTAATTATGTGATGTCTAGCCTCCGACGGAAGATGTCCTAGTTATGCAAAGTTTAGCCTTCGATAGGAGATGTACTAGTATCTTTCGTTATTGTCTAGCCACCAAGGGGTGATGTGCTAATTGAAATATGACAATTGAATCGATATGAGAACCGTGAGTTGATTAGTCAGGTTGACTTGCAGTATTAAATTCTAGATTTTGTGATCATAAATCGAAAACTTATGTATTATTTCTCACATGTGTGTTATTGTGAGTTATTCATGAATCATGTCATATCATTGCATATTTATATAATATTGGCGTAGACATCTCTGCTGGGCTTTGTGGCTCACCCCTTTCATTCTTTCAGGTACTGCTTCGGAGACATAATTTGGACTTACATGGATGCATAGCGATGCATGTTTTGAAGGAATATCATGATAGGAGTTATATATCATCTTTAGACTGATTTTTAAAAGATGTAAAGTAACTCCTCTTTTGTAGAATTATGTACTCAAACTCAAATTGTTGTTATATTTGAACATATTATTTTGGATATCGGGTCGGGGATGCCCCTTTTAATTGTAATACTTTGAACATCTGAACTTAATTGGATTATGAAAAAATAATGATTTGGGGGATACCTTGTGTGAATTGTGAGATTTTATTTAAAATGTGAAATATTTATCTTGCTTAAAATCGAGGGCAATGCACGAGATGGGTGAATTATTCATGCCGATTGGAATCTACGTTTTAAAGGAAAGTTGTTTGTACCCGTCGCTTGTTGGGAAGAGATTTTACGAGAGTTTCACCATTTACCATTAGCTGTTCATTCAGGTGGAACGAAGATGTATCATGATTTGCGCCGACAATTTTGGTAGTTCGGTATGAAACGAGATGTTATGAGCTTTGTGTTGAGATGCTTGACATGCTAAACAAGTGAAGGCCGAACACCAATGACCCGTAGGGGAATTGCAACCATTTCCAATGGTGGAATGAAAATGGGAGAATGTGACGATAGACTTTGTTACCGGTTTACCAAGATCGCCGATAAAGCATGATGCGATATGGGTGGTAGTGAATCGTTTGACCAAAATCGCTCACTTTCTACCAATCCAAGTTACCAATTCGATTGAGAAGCTCAATCGACTGTACATTCGTGAGATTATCCGATTGCATGGGATTTCCGTTTCTAATGTGTCCAACCAAGACTCGAGATTCACAGCACAATTTTGACAGAGTTTGCACGCAGCACTTGGCACGAACTTATTATTTGGTACCGCTTATCATCCGCAGACCGATGGGCAATCCGAGAGGACGATTCAAATTTTAGAAGATATGCTACGGGCATGTGTGATGGAATTTCGGGGTAGTTGGGAGGATCACTTGCCATTGGCCGAATTTGCGTATAATAATAGTTACCAATCGAGCATTGAGATGGCGCCTTTTGAGGCATTATATGGTAGACCTTGTAGATCGCCGATATGTTGGTCCGAGTTGGGCGAAACTACCATTGTGGGGCCCGAGTTAGTTGGGGAGACTACCGAAAGCATGAGGTTGATTCGCAATCAACTCTTGACAGGACAAGAGAAGACTACCGAGCTAGTCAAGGTGATTCGCCAACGTTTACTTACCGCTCAAAGTCGACAGAAGAGCTATGCCGATCGACGTCGTCGTCCGTTATCGTTTGAGGTGGGAGACCATGTGTTCTTGAAAGTATCGCCATGACGGGGCTTATCACGATTTGGACGGAAAGAAAAACTATCTCCAAGATATATTGGGCCATTTGATATTATTGAGAAAATCGGAGAGGTTGCTTACCATTTGGCTTTACCGCCAAAGTTATCCAGTGTGCACGATGTGTTCCATGTTTCAATGTTGAGGAGGTACAAACCGGATCCCTCTCACATTTTTGAGTGGTCAGAACTAGAGTTTAAGGCCAATGCATCCTATGGAGAGCAACCGATACATATTTTAAATTCTCGTGAGTAAGTGTTGAGAGGCAAGACGATACCCTTGGTTCGTGTGCTATGTGGCAATCATGGTAAGGAGGAATCGACTTGGGAACGTGAGGATGAAGTTCGAGAGAAATACTCCCATTTTTGAAAGATGTAAAGTAACTCTTCTTTCGTAGAACTACATACTCAAACTCAAATTGTTGTTATATTTGAACATATTATTTTGGTTATCGGGTCGGGGGTGCCCTTTTTTATTGTAATACTTGAAACATCTGAACTTAATTGGATTATGAAAAAATGATAATTTGGGAGATACCTTGTGTGAATTGTGAGATTTTATTTAAAATGTGAATATTTATCTTGCTTAAAATCGAAGGCGTGACACTTACATAATGTTGTTGGGATAACATATTCCTTTAATTGGTTAGTATATTCCAACGCATACATCAATTAGATAATTTAAAAGTATTTTAACGTTATTTAATTGTGAGGTGTATATTCTTATGCATATTAAAGTTATCAATCTCGTATCAACAAGCATAAAATTTTTGTTATTGGCACGGTACGTACTAGTACTGGTGTGTTCCAAATATAACATATTTCTTTATCTTTTCTTCAGCCCAAGTGCTTTTTTGTACATATCTTTAACTTCTTAAATATGTGTATTTTTCTTTCAGTACCTTTACCCTCTTTCAACTCCGTTCTTGTGTAAATATTTGCCAATGTGTAAGTACTTGGAGTGCCCTTGCCGATACCTTGCTTTGTTTTAGGCCATCGCCTGACATCTCTCCATGTTCTTGTTTGTTTTTTAAAAGAGTCTTTACACTTAAATAAAATTTGAAGCGAACACTTTGTGTTAAGTAATTTTTCTATACTTAAAAAAAAAAAATTCCAACCTTGGCAATTGCCACTGATGTTTTAGGCCCTTGCCTTAGACTATGCCCAAACTGTTTTAAACTATTGTTCACTCTAGGCCTTTGTCTAGGGTATACACCCGAGCTGATGAGATATTGTCCGAATTGTTGGGTCTTTATCAGTGTTTTGGACTCTTGTCCAAGACCATTGCCCCAATACCTTACTAGGATCAATGCCCTTTGAGCTCGGTTGAAAGGCTGTCGTCGCCCTTTCTGATGTGCCAAGTGACTAATGCCACTTCGGTTTCAACTAAGAGAGCAATGCCTTCTTGATTTTAGACCTAAGTCCTGGACCGTTGCCCTTGTTTCAGACCATCATCTGGGACCATCACCCAATTCAGACCGTCATTTGAGACCATCACCCTTGTTTAAGACCATCCTTCGGAATTGCCTCTTAAAAAATACTTTTTGGACTATTGTTGATCGGCTGGCAAAAGTGCGTCGTTAAGACACTGGCTTTGGTCAAGATTTAAGATTTATAAAATAAGACTTTCCTCAAAGATTTAAAAGAGGTATAGCGAAGAGTCCGGAGTATTGATCCACGGAAAAAAATAGTTAGGTTAAAAGACTTCGCAAATTTAATTTTTTCGACGTTTCGGACGTCAACCTCAAAGTTTGTTTTGCGATGATTAACAACTATATTAAACTAAATGAGGGAATAAAATCAAGATTAAAGATAAGTTTAGTTTTCGGAATCCATTCACTGTAAACTTCTACTAGTTAATATTTCTTTTTATAACTCAATCTAGATTCCAGTTAGGATTTATAGATCGGAAAATATTCAATAAAAATTAGCTTTTTTATTTCAAAGGATGTGTCTCTAGATTTATCCAAGTTTAAGAGCAAGTGTTCTAAAATATGGAGAACATAGGCTTAAGTATTAGATATACCAAAAATATGACAGTAACTAAACAAAAGTTTAACACTTTCTTTTTGTTTCTAAGAAGAAGAACTTGTGTAGATCTATTGACAAGCATGAAAAATGTTTTAGGAGATATTAACCATTGTTAGTCTAAGGTGAACATCATCTTTAGACTTAACCTAGAGATTTAGCTACTCATACTTTCAAGAGAAAAGCTGAAAATGGAAAAGAACAAGATAAACATTACTAGAGATGAAAGAAAATGAAGTAAATTTACCAACAAATTGCTTAAAATCTGTAAAACATGAAGAAAACAAGCTCAATAGCCAAGATCCGGAAACTCGCCGAAAAACTTAAGATAACAAGCAAGATTAATAAAAGAAATTAAAATAAAGCTTTAGATTACTTACTTCGTGATCCAAATATTACAACATATAAGAGAAAAGTGCTGAAAAAATGAAGAACAAGATGAGTTTTAGAGAGAGAAACTCTCAAAACTAAAAAAAAAACTAAGTATGAGATATGATATTTTTTCCTTTGTTTTTTCCCATATACATACAAGCATGAGGTCAAATAAGGACAAAAATAATGCTCAAAAAACTCCCTTAGTTTTCTTACAACATAAAAGTCGTGGGAAGAAATATCCCAAATGGTGACAAAACATAAAATGCCAAAATTTACATTTATTGTGCGTTAGACACTCTCTACCGATAGCGAGTGATTCTTTATCGGTAGAGAAATAGGTTTCTGTAGTTTAAAGTTGGTCTCTACCAATACACATGACTTCTCTATCTGTGAGAACCCGGAAATTTTTTTTTTTAAAATAAATTATCCGGAATTTAACTTAACAAGTGGTTTTAT
>JABCMJ010016133.1:0-20300 GCA_014822125.1 Arbutus unedo
ACGAATTTCAAAAAACTAAAAAAAATTAGAACAATAACAAATAACTAAAAACATATGTCTATTTTGAGTTATTTTTTGTTTGTAGTATTTTTTTAAAGTTTATGATAATAGTTTTTTATATTTAAAATTTCTTTATCAAAATAATTTATTAAAATTTTGATATGAAATTAAAAAATGCAAAAAAATAAGTAAAAATAAAAAATAGTCAAATCATGTGAAAAAATAGTCAAATCATGTAAAAGATTATTTCAATTAATGTTCGTGAATGATCAATTGATAATATTTTTGAAGTTTTAAATTTCAATACAAATATCGTAGTTTAAGGATGAAATAATTTACTAAATAATTTATTTATATTTAATTAATTAATTTATATACTACAAAAAAATAAAAATAAATTGTTATATATGCAAGTAAGACTGGATGTGAATTTAAAATAAAGTGGATAATGCTTAACCATATGATGTATGGTGTGGGGAATATACATAGACCAAACCCTAGTCAAGTCAAAACATTGACATGCAGGGGTTACATACATACATACATCGAAAGGTGATGGCATAGGTATGGACACCTTTTTATTACAACAAAGCCGATAAAAAATACTCTCTCACTCTTTCCACAACATTTCTCTCTCCTCTCGTTCTCTCTCTACATATACAGTGTTTTTCTCTCTCTTCTTTTTTTCTAACCTACAGCTAGGGTTTAGTCCAGATAGCGCACTCAAATTCCGCTCCATCGGCTGTGAATCTCTCTATGGCGATCACACCTCTAGCTTCGTCTACTTGTGCTTCAACTGATGATCGTGTTTTTCGGGCTGGCCGTGGAGAATCCAAGTGAAGCTAGTGAAAGAGAGATAGAGTCGTTCATTTCGATCTGTAATCGATAGAAGCAAGGTATTTCTTTGGATCTTTAAAATGGCTTTTTTGATTACCTTTTGTGAGTCAGGACTAGTTTTAGCTGATTTCAGCTGTTTTTTTTCCTTCCTACTCTCATTTTCCTTTTTTGATGGTGTTTCATTTTGAATCGTATGTTAAAATTCGTCGAGTAATTACTCTATTCCTCTCTCAGTTTGATTCCGTGTGGTAATCTGTATCATTTTGTGATACTTCCTTGCTTGATCTTGATTATTTTGTTGTGTTTTTGATTATTTTGACAGGTTTAATTCGTTTAGAAACAAACCCTAAATTCTATCTTCTGGAAATGATTTGTGTGGTTATGAAAGAGGGATTTTAAGTTCTTTTTGTTTTGTTGAGCTATGAGTTGATTTTACACTTGTGGGGTCTATCTTAATTATCAGTACATCGAATCAAATACTTTGGTTTTCAGCTTTCCTTATCCAAAAGCTGTATCCTTTTTCATGAATTCAAAACCCTAACTGTTTGTCATACATCATTGGTCGTTTATTTTCTATCTTGGATGAGTGGATCCAGAAAAAAAGCCCAAAACTTCGTTTGATTTTTTTTTTTTTAAAGATAATGTAAGTATTGACTATATACTACTTTTTATTTCTTTTCATAGAGAACTAGCCCACTAGGGTTTCTACTGGTTCATTAGTACGGCCTTATATAACCTTTTTTTTTGTTGGTTGGATTGTTATTTTATGAAGCAAATATTATTCCTGAACGTGTTTAATTAGTTGGGCCTTAATCTAGTATGGAATACATAGTTTAACTTCAGTTTTCCTTACTGTTTATGGAATGAAACCTAACCTTTTCTTTTTTGTACTTTAAGCCTGAACTTACTATTTACTTTAGAAGTTTGAGCTCTTTATGTTCATTGGATATTCTTAAATCATTGTTCTAGCATGTGGTTGATTTTATTTTATGAAGGGGTTGTGGATTAATATTAAGTATTGCGTGTGCATTTGTATCTAACACTTGGATTTTAGTTCATTCTTTGACATGGAGAGGAATGTTATAATGTAAGGAATCATTACCGCAGTCATTCTACTTCCATGCTCCAAGTCATGGACTAATTATCAGTCCTTAGTGTTTATGGATTGAAACCTAACGTTTCTTTTTGGTACTTTAAGCATGAAATGATGATTCATTTTTTGAAGTTGAGGCGCATTCATGATCATATCTTAGGTTTGATATCCTATTTCCTGTCTAACATGTGGTTGACATTCTTGTGAATTACTGGTGTTGATTAATATTGTTCGTGCATTTGAGATTTATTGTCTCAACACTGTGATTGTAGTTCATTCTTTGACATGGAGAGGAGTGTTTTGGTGGAAGAAAATCATCAGAGAAGCGATTCTACTCCCATTTCCAAGTCATTGGGATCAATTGTTAGGATTGACGGAATATCTATAGAACTAGCAGCTGCTATGGAGAACAATCACGAGGCGAGAATGTGTGAGCATTTTTCTATACGGTAAGCCTTGCACCGACTATTTTTGGATTTATATTTTGGTATCAGAAACTATTTTTGATTATCATAGCTTCTGTCTCATTTTTGCACTTTCTATTGGGCTTTGCTTAAGCTGGCCCCAAGCCTCTTGTGAATTGATTTTGGTGTTTGCATGTAAATGATATCTATCAATGGGATCTAGTTATACATGCGATTGATATGATAATTATATAGACTGAATAACTTCAGTGTTCTCATTCTTTTTCATTTTCTCTTGTATTTGTTCATTTTATAGACTTACAATAGTGTTTATTTCACGCAGTCCTTGTATCCTTACAATGTGGTTCAGGCTGGTTTATTTATCCAATCATTTATGGCTGTTATCTATTTGTCCTAGTGGTCTGCGAGCTTAGAGGAGTAGATGTTCGATAAATGTCGGGCGATCATAGATTTCATTATAGTTGCATACGAACTTGATGATACGTGGAATTGAGTAACATTCGGATATAGTGCTTCAAGAGTGAGCTCTATAAGAACTCTATCAGCTAAGTTGGTTTCCTACACTGTTACTTATATTCAAAGAAAGAAAGGTCGACAACTAGGGAAACTAGAACATATCCATGCTGCCAATTTAGTTCCACAATCCTTTTATTCTACATACTTGGTCATCAGTTTTTCTTTTTCTTCTTTTTGTTTTTTGCATGTAAGTTCTTGACAAGTTTTCTCCATTGTGTCTCTTGTGGATATGCTGCTGCTGCTTCTTCTTCTTCTTTTATTTTTCTGGTTAAGCTCTTGTTAAGTTTTCCTTATTATGTCAGGAATGGATATACTGCTAACTCTTCTTCTTCTTTTAATTTTGTGGTTTAAGTTCTTGATACATTTCCTGTACTGTGTATGCAGTGGATATGCTGCGGAAATGCGAAAAAAAGACGTGAGTGTTTCCTTGCCATTTTCTTTTGATGGTAATCAGAATAAGTTAGAGGAGCAAACAAACATGCTTCCTCCTTTACATGTTCCCAAATTCAGATGGTGGCGCTGCCAAAATTGCCTAAGGGAGACTGGCACTACGAATGCTGCAGAAGAAATTGGAATAGTTTATGATCATTTTCAAAATGGAGTTACATCTGTTAGCACTTGTCCTCACATATTCCCTAGTGATGCAGCAATGGTGCTGTCAGCAGATCTGGACAATTTTCCAGGAAGGAAACCCGATGGCAATAATTCTGGCAGTAAAGATGAAATTCGTCTTTCATCCCATGTTTATAGCAAAGAAAAAAAACATGAAGTTGGACATGCAGCCGTTCTTGGTAATGCCTCTTCCTAATTATTACTGTGATGACATCAATCGCATTCAAAATTAAACACCATTTAGTTTATCGTGTCTCTCTCCTTGTGTTTCTTTTTGTCCATTTTTTCCAGGTCGTGGCAATGGTGCAAGAGACGATGAGAATCAAGTGCATGATTTAACAACAGCTCATCCATGCTCAATTCAAAAAAGACATGCAGATGACCCTAGTAATTTGACATCTTCTTATTTTAGCTGCTTTGTATAAATTAGTGTAGATGTCACTTGATTAATTCCTCCGATTCTTGAAACAGATACTCTTGTATCAAAAATCCATGGCTTTGGGGAGTTTTGTGCGCCAAACTACGAAATTCATAATTCTGCTGATCTCAAAACTCCTGAGCGCATGGTTAGAAATTCCGCTGAAATTCTTCAGATGGGGACACTGGCTTCTTCTGATTGTCATCATGATCAGCACATGGATAGCCCAGGTTCTTCGATACGGCAAAGAACTCAAAAAGTGCGTCTTCTGACAGAGTTGTTGGGTTC
Source organism: Arbutus unedo (assembly GCA_014822125.1). Classification (NCBI taxonomy): domain Eukaryota; kingdom Viridiplantae; phylum Streptophyta; class Magnoliopsida; order Ericales; family Ericaceae; genus Arbutus; species Arbutus unedo. Next base: position 4,190 of record JABCMJ010016133.1, read on the forward strand.
AGAACAGAACTCTGAAAGTGATCAAATCAGAACAGATGGTGGTTCACCCGGCAGAATCCCCACTGTGTCTTCTGGTTTAGATGCAGTTTCTGCTCTCCGCGATAACATGGCTGTCCAAGGAAGTCTTAGGAAGCATTTAGAGGATTCTAAAGGGAAAAGAAAGATGTCTTTAGACAAAGAAGGGAAATCACCTTCGGATTTAATCTGTCCGAGCAAAGTAATGAAAAAAGTCAGGGTTTTGAAGGAAGGTTCAGAAAACAGGAAGATTGACGGAAATCCTACACAAAGTGATAAGAAAAATAAGCAAATTCAACTCCAGGGCGGACATTCTCCCTCAATGCCTCAACGAGGGGTCATGCGGAAAATAAACCAAGTGAAAATTGGAGATGGGGGAAAACATTCTGCTGCTTCTGATGGCGGTTTGACCAAATCAGCACATAATGCATTCATGACCAATGGCGGGATGAAACCATATTTTAGGAGTTCTCTGTCTCCTCGACAATCTGAGCCAAAAACTATTACATGTAAGAAGAAAAACAAACAAATTGGAGCAGGGAAGGCTTCTTTAGTGCCTAAGAGGCCTAGTGTGCTTGGAGAAAGTTCAATCATGAGAAAATGTTTAGATATCAAGGAGACTGAACCCTCAACTCACGTTTCATTTGCTGGAAAAGGACTGGATCTGTCTCTTAACAGCTATGTGGTTGCGCACCAAAGTGAAAAATGTGGAATTGATACAAATGGAGATGGGATTGATTTGTTATTGCCCCCACGGAAGGGCACTCCAAGAGAAGATGCTCAGCAGAGGAAGGCTATTATGCATATAGGAGAGTCAAGTGTGTCTCATAAATCTGCGTCAGATCGATTTTACAGGAAAGGATTACTTTGTGATCTCAATGAGAATATCTTGGCAAACAGAACATCTCCCTTGCGCGAGATGCAAAATCTTGTTCCTCGGATTGAAAATGGGAGTTTTTCTCGTCATCAAAACTTGGTACATGATTTTGTCTCTTTACAACTAACTTTTACCTTTATGTTTAGTTTTCTCGAGATGAATGCACGCTTTGATGTGATAGTTTGCTATTTTTGTTTGGTTCGTCCTGTTTACATTATGATGTAATCAAGTTGGTAACAGTGGCGCTATTACCCTAGTTTGGGAATTTGACTTCTCTAACTAGTCTATGAAGGAGATTTGTGTGCTAAAAACCATCGTAATTGGACTTCTCAGAATTGAATTGATTAATACATTTAACTTTGACTGGAGTGTATTTGAAGTGTCGTCTTGTCATTGGGCTGAAATACTGTTACACTGGAGCACGTTGAGTTATGATCACAAAATGGTGCTTATACAAGTTATTGCTACTGTTATGCGAAGAGAATTATCGACAAAGGATCAATTATAGGATTTTGTATACGACAAACATTTATCCTATATCTAGACAAACCTCCCACAAACAAAAATTGGAAAACAAGTTTTTTTTTTTTTTTTTGTAATATTGTGATTTTATTTTCCTTTTTGTTACAATATTTGCTTGCCACAGGAACATGCAACAGTTCCATGTATCTGAAACTCTGAGCGATAAGATCCAATGTTTGTAAATTAGCTTGTTTCCATCGTTGAGATAGGATACAAAATTCTTGATCAGAAACTGGAGTAGTTCGTGAGATACCATAGTTGTGTAAACCAGGTACTAAAAAGTTGGAACAGCTACTGACCATTTCTTGTTTGTGGACTGACACTAGTTATTAGCCCATAGATTTTCCAGTTTACACAGTTGTATACAATATTGTTTTGTCTGGGACTGGATCTGGAGGCAGAGTTTCTTATTCCTGAGTTATTGTTTGCTAATATAGTTGTTCCTGTCACAGAAATAGCTTGCAGTGATGAATCTGATGATTGATTCATGCATTTATAAAACCAATCATGCATATTTTTCTTGCTGTGGTTAACTTGTGGTGTTGTTCTTGCAATGCAATGCTTATGCATATAGGTATGTATTGCTGCAAGTTTGCATATGTTCATGTTAACCTATCACCTATGTATGTATCTCTACCTCTTTCCTCTCTTTTTTTAGTTTTCATGGTACTTTTGTTTGATAACTTATATGAAAGATAGTTATTCAATGTTCGAGAGTATACTAAACTTCATGAAAGTTATATATTCCTTTTCCAGGATTATTCTGGTACTCGTAGCACTGAAGAAGTTCAAGAACAAGGAAATGATGACATTCCAATGGAAATAGTTGAACTCATGGCGAGAAATCAGTACGAAAGATTTTGTCACGAGACTGAAAGAAACCTTTTCTTCTCAAAACAAACCAACAACAAAAGGAATACTGAGCTAATGGGTTTTTCTAGAGTACATGGGAATGGAATGCTAAAATCATTACAGGAAGATAAGTTTCGCATGGTAAATCCTGTTTCTGGCATGGGTATTGTTACAGCAGGTGAGAATGGGGGACTCATCAAACGAAATCCGAGCAGTTGTCTCTCTGAAATCCATGGGAATCATTTTGGACAGCTAGAGGCAAATTCTGCCTTTGCAGGGTTTAGTGCATTTTCAAAGTACAAAGAGAAGCAAACAGGTGGAGTCCAAATATCTGATTCCGGTTCTATTAGAAGCAGCAACCCACAAAATTGCAAATGGAAAGGTAGCCCTAATGGATCAAGACAGAGTGAAGAAGCAAGGCCAAATCACATGGTTTTTGGTTTTAACATTCCTCAAATGCATGGAGCTCAGTCAAGTAACTTTGAATTTCATTCACAATTTTCCAAACCGCCGCGCGAAGGGAGAAGAATGATTGGGGATCATGATCTCAACTTCATGAAACCGAATGCCAATGACCTTGGAAAGGGGAAAAGGAGCTCCGATTCAGAATTCAGAAGGGAAACTGCTGAATACCCTTTTGTTAGCAAGCATAGGGGATTTGACCTTAACGAAAAAGTGCCGGGGTCTCTAGATCTAAATTGCAACGAAACCATACCCGCCATGCAATTGTTGAGCCTCATGGATGCTGGGGTTCAGTCAACTTCAGCTTTCAGTTTGGATGGAAACCCTAAGTTTTTCACCAAACCTTTCTTTCCTTGTTCAAATCACCCAAAAGTCCTTGAGAAACCTCTGTTTGCCTATGATCACCATTCAAAGCGAGGTGCTGAAGCATATAATGATATCTCAAGAAATCCACCTTCTACTTTTTATGTCAAAAATATTTCAGAGAAATCTTGTGAATGTCCGCCTGCTGTCCCTGCTGTTGGTGCATTTGTTTCTCCATTTCAGAATCAGGGAAACTTTAAAAGAGTTGCTGGTTTTACAAAGTCTGAAGAGCAAGGGAAATCACTTGTGCAAAGTAGAGGCCGTAAATCGCAAAAACCTGCAAGCACGAGTGGTGTTTTGCGGACAAATCGCCAGTCTAATCCAGTTCAGATTAAGGAGAAGGGTATCATTTATGCATCTGATTCTAATTTCATGGATTTGGAGGCTAATTATATGAATGGAACTGTTTTCCCTGCAAGAAGCATTTCTAAGGATGGAATCTGCACCCTCAACAGAAACCCAGCTGACTTTAGCATACCTGAAGCAGGAAATGTTTACATGATCAGCGGAAAAGATCTCAAATTTGGAAAGGCAGGTTATTCTAAAGGCGGATCTGGCTTGAACCATGGGGACGGGCGAAAGAGACAGAGAGTTACAAAGCTCAAGTGATGAACATGAATTCAGAGCATCATCCCTCATGAAATACCAACATCCCAAAGCTGTGCTCCGAAACATCCATCATCTTTGATTCGTGGCGAGTACAACTCTTTCGTCAAAAAGAAAAGGTTGTAGAAATTCATTCAGTCCTTAAAAGTCCAACAACCAAGAAGACTGTTTGTCCAATTTCCAGCTGGTTTTTGTGTGATTTTATTTTCAGCAGGTGAAGTTCTAAGGTTTCTTCCATTAATAACAGAAAATCTCATAAACTGTATGAATGTTCAGACAGAGGACGCCAGTTCAATTCCTGAGCCATTAAGGTTTGACTCTGGATCTTGGCAGGCTTCTTTCTGTCCAAGTTGAGCGTTACAGCCACTGGTACTGCCTGCATAACTTATTTGGTTTGAGTAGTTTCTAGAAATAAATATCACATGTATATAACGAATTTGATTTCTGGGTGTTTATGTCATGTTTTCAGGATCATAGAACTATAAAAAGAAACAAAACTAACATTGGCCCCTAGTCTAGGGTCCCAATAAATCTTAGACTGTCTTTTGTTTGTTGTGTTTAATTTTTACTTTCCTTGGTAGATGTTCTTCCCATGACAGGATAGGCAGCAATATGGGTGTCAGCATGAGTATCTATAATACGGTGGTAATGAATTGGCTGGCAGTAGAAACTGTTGGACGATACGGAAGTAAATATCCCATCGGAGGTCCAAAATTCTCTCACATATCAACGTATACTATCGATAATGCTCAGTAGTGTTCTATCCTTATCCATGAGAGTGAATGTGGTTTATACAGGGCTCTTTTCGAACTGCAGAAGAAACCTGGCAGGCTCTGCAGTTGTTGAACATTTTTAATAGCATAAACAGGTGTGTGCATCCTATTGTGATTCTTAAGGCCTTTTGGGTTATTTATTTCTTAAGATAATACCCTTTGCATAGCATTATCCTAGTTATTTAGGCCATGTTTGGATCTGGGATTTGTTAGGAGAAAAGAGAAAGTAAAGGGGAAGATAGAAACAAAATTGGATATGTTTAAATTTCTTTGTTCTGTTTCTTTTGCCCCCAATATGTTGCATACAGTCCATTGTCCAAACACAGCTTTTGGGATGTGAATATGTGGATTTCACTCAACTTTTGGGAACTGAGTTCACTGCATAAATAGAGTGGGGGATAAGAGCTTTACTCATAGGTTCAATATTCTTTTGTCCATTTTGACGAAGGTATCTTTTAAAAGTGAGAAATTTTCGCAAACTTATTGTTTAAGCTCCAATAAGCCAAAAAAAAAGAAGGTTACAAATTAGAAATGAGAATAATCTCAGTTTTTATGGTCAAACAAACTTAAAAAGTTAGGAATGAGTGATTATTTATGATTGTTATAAAAATTCATTAACTTTTTTAAAGCAAATAATCTCGATAAATTATGATTGCAGATTGCTACTTTTTGTCTTGTTTTGCTTTTGTTTAGAGTGGATTTATAATGAAAAATAAGAAGGTAAAGTTGTAAGAAGAATTATGTATAATATTTGTATTACTGTGATAAAAAGTGACGAAATTACAAAAAATATAATTATAGAAAGATGGAACTTGAAAATTGCTTGAACATGATCAAGTCTAGTATTAGACACTATGTTCTCAAGACAAATTTTCCTCTCATTTCGGTGCTTATGATTTGAGTAGACATATGTCTTCCATGATAAAATGATCAAAATTTTACTGAAGTAACACTACAATCAACGGGCATAGTAAACCAAATATTATTTTTATACTCTCTCATATGATGACTCAATACTCAAAGAATAGATGAAAAATAAATTCAAAACTCTCTAAATTAATTGTGTCTCCAAAAACTATTTTACAAATGTGGAAACACACCGATTTATAGCAACATATTCGTGACTTTTTCGAATAGTCACCGGATGAAGTGACATAACTATTCATTCGAATAGATGTCAATGAGAAGAGACACATCTTTACACTAAAATTAATTCATCAAACTTCTATAAAATTCAAAAAGAAATTAATTCTCTTTGAATTTCTTCAATCAATATTACATGGAAAATAATTGGAGTTAAGTTTTCACTAACACTTTCATTGTATTAAACAAACCAAATATATGTTATACAATTATTTTTTCAACAATCCTCCACATGAATAACAATTAATTGGATAAACGATACAAAAATAATGCAGATGACAGAGAAAGTACAAATGAAAATCTCCTACAAAGATAAGATAGCTTTTGGCATTGAATCTTTCCTTGTGAAAGACTATTGGATTTACTAACTAATTAGTGAACATGATACCTTGAGTTACTTGACTGTTTGTGTAAATCAAGATAATATAATTTACACAAGATTTTTCTGAACATATTTTATTCTTACGGTTGTGCCCATTTTGGCCCAAGACAATTTCTGATCTTATGAGTGCTTTAGAGAACTAAGCCTTATTGTTCTTATAGAAGTGGCTCCTTCACACTCATCCAGGTGACTTTCCATTAAGAGTATTCTACCATACCCTACTTAGATTTTTAAGATATGAGAATCATTAAGAATGTAGCTTATCTTAGATAATTTTGTGGGCATCACTATTGTATCCTTGGAATGAGTTGGAGAAATTATCTCCGCAATGATATTATTGAGTCACACACAAATTTCTTATTCCTTTGAACTTAGATCTTAAAATCTCCAAGCTAGGCAATTAATCTTAAATGATAGACTTAAATCTTATTCCCCTCGATACGTTGACTTATCCTTTGGTCAACACCTCTTGTGTATTGGATCCGTATTTTATGTTTTGACCTTATGTATTATGGATATTAACTTCAAATGACAACAAGTGTTATATGAAATATGTATCATCACCTTAAGACTTACCATATTACTCTATGCCCCTTTAATTGTCATACTATTCTATACCCTTTTAATTTTCGATGAAATATTATAATTAATATGAATTATGACATAAAGTTAAAATATAATTGTGAGTAATTCCGGAAGGCATGTCTACCCCCCATAATTATGTGATAATTTAAAATTTATTCACATAATTATTATTATTTGTGATGTGAATTTTTAACAGACACAAATATTAACTCATACTTGTATTTACTCAAAAAAAAAAAAACCTGCAAAGAGGTTAAAGAATTATCTCTTTATTTAGAAGATGGACCCCCCACATCGAGTAATTACTTACTCTTTTCAAAATTTCACGCTAAGAGTCCAACAAGTACTAATATGTTCTTTCAATAAAAGGAGTTTACACTATATCATGGAAATTAAATTATTCCAAACCTTGAAATTTTAGAATGATTTTCGAAACATTGCAAGCAAGGACCAACACATAGAGAGTAGGACGTTAATTTGCAACTTCTTTCGCAATACAAAATGTTCCAATTTAATTTTTGTAATTAAAAAAAAAAAGCTCTAAGCCCAAAAATAAACCAATCTCAGTACAAACATTAGAGCATTGCCCCTTGCAATTGACTATGAACGAGTCTCTCCTGACTAATATCCGATATTGTAATCAATTAGAATATTCGACTCTCATCTAGTGATCAGATTTATTTTTGAGAATTGTCGCATACATATAGTTGGAAACAAGATTGTTTTCATCAAGTTCCAAGATTGTTGAAAATGTCCAAACGATAACATAATCAATTAGAATATTCGACTCTCATCTAGTGATCAGATTTATTCTTGAGAATTGTCGCATACATATAGTTGGAAACAAGATTCTTTTCATCAAGTTCCAAGATTATTGAAAATGTCCAAATGATAACTTCCAAAAGGGTTCAGATTCAAAATTTTCATTGTCTTTCGACTCTCATAGAGACAGTCCATACAAAAAATTACCTCAACTTTTATTGAGTTCCCATCAATAAACGATGAGATTAGTGACCCAACAATTTGAACTATCAAAAAAAAAAAAATGTGTATTCGTATTAACCAAATACCCATATTGGGATATATAGTCCATTAATTTGGAACTCTAGAAAGTAAATTTTCCAACCCAAACCATGCTCTCCTGGCTCCTGCAATGAGCTCATCACCGTTCATACACACACATATATAGATATAGATATGTACATAAAACATACATTTATCTATATATCTCTTGTAATGCAAAAAACGTTAGAAGGGAAGGCTCAGATCTGTGAATTATGATCAGGCGAAAAACAAGGGTAATTTGGTCAAAGATCAACCCATTCTATTTCTTCCTTCCCAATTTGCTTGGTTTCTATAGTCTTCCATTCTAACAACAGCAGCCATTAAGACGAAGATAAAAAAATATCCCCCAAAACAATTACTATGGGAGAAATGAAGCTGTTATATTTATTTTTTGACAGAAGTATCTGATCAACTTTGAAATTATTCTAAACTTAATATCGACTAGCTTTAAAACTCTAAAATTTACAACCAAACAAACCTTTAATGGCTCATAGCGATTAGTTCTGATGAAATTTGACCTCATGATATTGAAGAGGGCAAGCCTCTCTCTCTCTCTCTCTCCACTTAACTAACCCCTGGGATTAATCAAGATATTATCTAGTGTGATAATGTCTTCCATACCTTAAAGCATAGATTTTTTATATTTCATAACTCTGGTAACAAGTCTAATAGGATTGATCTAATAGTCAAGGCTTGAAATTTAAAATATACTTTTTTTAAAATCTTGTGTTCGAAGTCTCTCAAATGCTATCAACTCTTATGGGATACCTGCAAATAGACGGTGAGATTTATCTCTGAAAAACTAATCAATATTAAATTGAGAATAATTTTAAAACCGACCGAATACCTCGACTATAACAAAAACAAGTACAACAAACGAACTAATTGGGGGATCAATCTCATATGCAGGTGGAAATCCCCAACTTAAAAAGGATTCATGTGGCCGGCTACGAAGTACTGGTACTGATATTGGTATGATATATTGGTAAGGGTGCGAGATACGACAAAATCTTAAAAAGAATACGTCTGGGTACGTCAATATTATTTTTTTTTTTTCTATGTCTCATTATATAAAATAATATATAAACCCATTTTACAAATAAAAAACAACATAAATAAATCATCAGGCCTCTTCGTTGCAATCAGTTCTTGTTGCTGTGAGTTTGAGCCCTAATCAAATTTTCAATCAATCTGTCTATCTATTATTTACATATGTATTATATACATACATACATACATATATATATATATATAATACTTTTAGTCCTTTAAATTTCTTAATAAAACTGTAACATTTTGATCCAATACCCCTATAATTATAAATAACTTACAAAACGACTTATGTATTTGTTTTCGTACCTATTATCGTACCACTCACGTACCCAAATAGGTAAACGTATCGATGTAATTACGAAATACCTAGTATAGTTTTTATTCTACTGAAACCGTACTCATACTCGTATCCGGTACTCTTACGACGCCATTTTTAAAGTATCCATGCTTGACTGCCACTGCACCAACTCCGAGAAATTTAAAGCATATGTTCTTACAGAATCTCCAACTGTTGGAACCAAAATTTCATAAGTTACCTTATTTATATTATATGGTCATTTTGGTTTTTTTTTTTTTTTTTTTTGATAAACAAGTTCGATGGTTTTAAAATTATATTTTGGCCTAGTTGTATTTTGGAGCTGAAATACGTCCACCCTACAAACGTCCGGTGGGACATTCGTGTACTTTTTAATAGTCCAATCTTACTATGGGAGATTTGATTGAACTGAATTAGAATTTGGATGGTCGTCTAGACATAAGTAGGGGATAAAATTTAAAACTATACATATATATATATATATATATATATATATTTAATGAGAGTTTGAGATGGACAGATCATTGCTGAATGCTGATTGCTTTCGGATGACAAGGCGTTGATAGTTGCCCATATCAAACATTTCTCGATCTATTAAATACTACAGTGATTTTTGTAGTTTAATTCGAATTGCAAAATAACCTTATTTATTTAATAAAAGGAGGTTATTTTGTTAACTCAAATGAACTGATTAGCTAGGTTACGTAATACTTGGCGACAATTTGCAAAGAGTCGTTTATTGTTGCTAAATAATATTATAAAACATCATAATCATAGACACACCAAAATCGTTACAAATTGGTCTGCTTCTCAGATATACATACTCTCATAAAAGACTAATTAATCGAGATGCTAGTTCTTTTGTTGTTCCAATTTTACTATCAATTATGAAAATTAGTTTGAATTTTTTATCAAAAATCTAAAAAATTAAATTATTCGTGTGAATAATTTAACTCATGCATCAAAGATAATCGATAAAAAATTTAAAATACTTTTGATACTTTTGATAGTTTTTTTTTGTTGTTTTTGGGCTTTTAGTGTCACAAACTAATGACAGCTTTCAATGCCCATAGAGAGAGGGGGACATGACATGTCCAGAAGGTTAGAATATTATATGTAAGACTATATATATTTATTTTGGATGACCTCGTATTGTATTTTGTACACTATGCTTTGTTGATGTGCCATGGTGATACTCGGTGTTATTCATGACGGTTATTTATTTCGAATAAATTAAATTTTTTTTTCAGAAGTCACACTGTAATATAATAAGAGTAAATTTAGTTTAAATAAATCAGTACCATTTTAGATTTTAAATAAAACATCTCTCATGTGTGTTGTGCACACACCATTAACAAAATTTTATTTTAAAATTTTGAGTTTAGGGTTAATCTCGAATTTTTTTTAGTAAACAATAAATTTTTAGAATTTTTTTGAAAATAAAATTCAGAGAGTACGATCGAAAAGAGTTCAAATGAGTGTCGTCGGTAACTTTTTTTTAATGCGGCGGTGACAAAAGTAAAAAAAAAAAAAAAAAAGCAAAAAAATATGCTCATTTTGCTACCACCTTATTAAAAAAAATAACCGACATCGCTTATTTAAACCCATGTCGATTGTAGTTTTTAGATTTTATTTTTGAAAAAACTCGAAAACCATGAACTTAAAAAAACATTTTGAGATTAATCATGAACTCAAAATCTTAAAATAAAATTTCGTTAACGGTATATGTGCACACAACACACAATAAATATTTTATTTAAAACTCAAAATAGTAAAAATAAAAATAAAAATTCAGGGGGGTCATTAATTGCATCCCCCTACGAGAGTGGTCCTTAATTGCATCTGCCTACTAGAGAAGCGAGATATTATATCTAACAATGTGTGTGTGTGTGTGTGTGTAAAAGACATAGAAATGTAAAAATGTAAACACAAAAGAAGTTTTTATTTTATGTGTTGAATTGGGAAAATGTTATGGAAATTAAATTTTCATAAAAATCATTGATCTTATATATGTTGGATGATGTGTTGTGAAAGTTGAATTGTTCAACCAATTAATGATAAATAAGTACCTGATGTGGAGTTTATTTTAAAAAACATACATTTTTTCTCTAATTCTTTTTTGCAAAATAATAAAAAAATACCACTTTACAACTTCAACATCATCGATTCATCCGAAAATAATAATTAGCATCGTAATTTGGGACAAAACTTTTTTTTTTTTTAATATATTCTTTGACGAGGGTTAAAAAAGATTGTTGTTGTTGTTTTCACTTCAACTTCAACATCATCGATATATATATTTTTTCCATCGAATTATTGTTATTTTCACTTAATTAATTCCTTCATTAGGCACCTATAATGAATCGTCTTATAAGGTAACTACTGGGCCAAATTGAAGCAAAACTTCAAAGAAATTAGAACTAAATAAAATATTAAACCATTAATATTGTTCGCCGTTCAAATTAGGGTTCATAAATTGTACTCCAAATAAGGGATATTTGAGAATTAATTACTTTTAAAATTTCGGATTCTGCATTGTAAATTTTAGAATTTTAAATTATAATTAAAATTTAAGAAAGTTTTTGAACAATAATGTGCAAAATAAAATATATAAAAAAATTCATCCGAAGATAATTTTTGAATTATTGTTTTTCCGATTTATTTTCCAGTATATATATTGATATAATACATTCTTCAATTAGGTCGCACAATGCAAAATGCAAAATGCAAAACAAAAATTATAAGAATACATATGTTTTAGATATATTCGGATGTAAATGTGTCGGAATCGTTAAATATATATAATATCACATGCATCTAATAATTTCAAACACATTTATATTGAGATGAGGTTTGAAAAAATTGTAGTGTACTTTCCTGTAGTGTGGACAAAACGTCATAGTTTTATTTGCTTTGTCCTCAAAACTACACCGTTTTAACTTATAACGCGAATTATTATCAAAATATATGATATGAAGATGATATAATTTTAAAAAAATAATAAAACTATTATATTTTATCCGTACCATTCATACGCTATAAAAAATATACTAAAAAAATACACTATAATCTCACTGAATTCATCGAGATCCGGAACAAAAACATTCTTACCATTACTCAATGCAAAAAAAGGACAGCCAAACACCCCTAAGAATAAACAAAATGTAGAAATTAACGACGCCATTTGTTAGGGCAAAAATTGGTATTTGATCCCCCCTCTCTCTCTCTCTCTAGAACTGCATGTGCGACCGCAGCTTTGACATCTCACAATGGGATATACAGTGCTCGCACTAATAAAGTGTTTGGAAGTAATGATGACTAGAAATACCAAGCCAAAATCTAGTATATACATAATCCGTACCATTCATACATTCGTGCATATATATATATATATATATATAGATTCACATGTATACATATGCACTGATTTCACATCATACTAATCACCTTATATATAGAGTATGTCTACATACCTAAGGCCCGTTTGGATGGAATAAAAAAGTTATAATTATTAGAGGAGTAAAATGATTAATGTGCTATATTTAACATGATTTGAGAGCATAAAATTATAAGGAATAATTTTTCACCCCTTCAAAAATAATCTCCCTAAGAGGGATAGCGAGAGATTATTTTTGGACACCCTCCCCGGCCCAAAAATTATTCCGGGTATTATTCAAGAATAATATTCCCTCTCTTTTATTATAATTACAAAATAATTTTATCTCCTATTTTATCTTTCATTCAAATCAAATACTATTTTATCCAAATTATCTACTTTTTCTATTACTCTCTATAAATATTACATCAATATGGACAATCCTCTAAAAATAATACCCGTTCTTATCGTATTCTCTCTTAATAACTTATCTCCTTGAAAATAACTCTTTATCCAATCGCCTCGAAGGTCCATATTATTGCCTGCAGTTGTACCACTTGGTCGAATCCACGTAGTATGTAGGAGGGCTGTTTGGCCACTATGATTTTACATTTTCTGCTGATTTTTCAATTTTAAGTGTTTGATATATACAACGAATTGTGAAGTACGTTTTTTTAATTTACAATTTCAGAGTCACTTGCGGATAAAAATTTTAAATTCTCGATACAAATAACAGACTATCCTTCTATCATATCTAAACTAAAATTTTACATATAAAAAAAAAAAAATTCCACCTAAGCTATAACAATGTAAAAGTTCGTTCAACGTACTTCCGCCCTTGTTCATATACTTGTACATGGTCTTATTTTGGTGATAACGAAACTTGTTGTTTACTACTAGTAAGAGAAAAATACACACAAGAAAAAGAAAAGGTTTTTTATTTTATTTTAATCCGAAAAAGTAAATATATATAATTGAGGATAAGGATGGAGCCAATATACAAGCCGTCAAGTTGGCAAGCAGACAACTCAAAGCCACGTCCAGCCATAAAATACACTAGAAAGAAAAAGAAAAAGGTTGTGGGTGATGTTGAATTTGTTGGCATAATATTTTGTTTCTTTTCAACACCAAACCGTCATAAGTCTTAGCATTCACTTACCCTTTTCACATCGTATTTTAAGTTTTCTAGGAAACATCCAGCAAGGAATTGCATGCAAAAACAATACAAAACCAGACCCAAATACAGCACAACCTTAATTATAATGCATGCCTCTTACAATTTTAATCTTCTAATAAATAGCATAACCAAAACTGTCTTAAAATCTTCCACAGAATAATAGATGGTGATATGTTACACAGCCCCTTTTATCCACAAACCCATCATTCAGTTGTAAGAACAATGGTTTTGAAGATCAAATCGTTGTGACCCTTCCAGATGGAACAGACAAATCATGCAAGATTCCCAGCATTTCTTCTCCAAGTCTTTGAATTTATTACGCTTCCAAAACACAAGAAGATCATCTAAACTATAATTAAGGACAAACCCATTGCTTAATATTCCACCACCATCGATCGTCTTTCAGACCATACTCTCCAAGCCAAAAAAGGGCATTGACTTCACTGAGAAAATAAGGTCTGAGCTCCAACACCATTGCAGAGTATCACTCTCCCAGATTAAAAAAAACACATCATGTCTCTCCCGTCGTGTCCATATCCATATTTTTTTAGAACTGTTTATTTCTGTGTCCATACATGTGGTACATAGTTGGTAACTGAAAAGACGTTGATATTTTTAAGTATGGGAGGCAGGCAAATTTCTCTACTTTTATTGGGAAGCTAACTTCTGCGAGTTGAACATCTCCAAAGCTAATTTGCTGACTTGTTTTGGCATTCTCTGATAAAGATTTACACGTGAATCAAGTGGCTAGCTTTTAGTAGAGGGTTTGTTGTGCATTGCGTATAGCATAACGTAAAAACAATATCGTTTTAATGCATAAAAATACTGTCCGAAAATTGTTCGGTTAGTACATAAATGTTTAGTCAGTGTTTTGTGCGCCAAAACGACGTCGTTTTAGTGAACAACACGGTTTTGTGCAAAACATATGACTAGTACTTTTGTTTTTACTTTTATTTTCTAGAGACACCCAAATCAAGTAGCATGGTTTCAGTGTTCCAGCTGGAATTATAAGTAATGTTTGGAGTAGAGTAGCAGGTGATATTGAGATTGATTTTTGCCCATGACGTTGCTCTGAGTTTGATTAGCTCCTCCACTTCTTCAACCCTATGATTTCTGATTCTGACAGATCAATTTGTTGCGTGTCAATCAAATAGACCACAACGTCACATAAACTGATGCTATCCAAAGGACTCCCTCCATTTTGTTGAATTTTGATCTGGAGTAACCTATGATGATTTTGCTCTATTTCCGAGAAGGAGTATTATTGCACTAGTTCGGAATTGCATCAATTTAAATATTATTACGGGAAAAAAAGACAAAACAAAGGAGTATTGTCATTACCAATGAAATTAAGGTTTGAATTGTCTAATATTGTACCTGGTTGTCACTTATAAACGAATAGTAAGAAATCTTCAAGTCATCTGAAAAATACAAAAGTTGATTTTTTTTTCCGACAGAAATGAATTTGTTTTCCTTGTTAGAAATTTTCATGACATAACCAAGTGTTCTAATTTGTCTCTATCTCCGTTGCCGCCTCGGATAAAATAAATTTTTTTGTTTTAAAGATAACAAATATATAGTAATTATATGCACATCGCTGCGAGTCAACCTTTTCTTAGATGCTATAATGTTACCACTTCTATAAAAGAGATTCGGATATAAAAAATACACTTTGGTATCTCCCAATAAATACTCAAACTTGTCCAATAAACGAGAGCAAAGATTCAACGGCAAATGGATTGGGAAAATTAATAATCACATGCATATAACGTTTGTAAGCAGTTTATTATTTTTCAGCTTTCATCTTAACTTAGCTCGACAGAACTCAATTTTCCAAAACATCTTTCTTTTGGTGCTAACTTAATCATCGAAGGACATTTCGGCCACCGATTAAAATGTTTCCGGTTGTTTGTTAAGAATCTGGCTGATTACATGACAAGATGACTTTCAAGACAGCTAGCTCCAGTTTTCGATCCATTGAACTTGTGGAGGAGTCTTCAAATGTAAACCCTATTGTTCTGTCACTAGCAATTGGCTTTTGTACACCCAGAAATTTTTCCAGTAGAAATAAAGAGGAGAGACAATAAATTTGGAATAATATTCAATTCATGACTAGAAAAATGCTATTGGTGAGGGAAAAAGCAATACACAATCACACGAACAAATCTTTATTACCCTGCCAGAATGAAATTACGTGTACTAAAACAGTTAATTCACATTATCCCGTCTGGATTTACTTCAACTTCTGTCTCTCTCGTTCAACTCTTGACTCTTGTGCACACAAATCACAAATCACACAGCAAACATACATATATATATATATATATATAAAACTTCTAATAAGGGATCTCTCGCTTTGCTAAAATTCGGACTTTTTCTTTCCTCATAAAATTTTGATGATCCGAATCGTTTAATATGTTTAAAACATATTTTTAAAGGAATCCACAAAAAATCGGCTCAAAATATTATGAAAAACTGTTTAGATCAAGTCATTCCCGGTAATATTTTGAACTGATTTTTCAAAATACCCTTAAGAACACGTTT
>JABCMJ010016138.1:0-16865 GCA_014822125.1 Arbutus unedo
TTTAGTCGGGAAAAGTGTTTTTTGTTGTAGTGTTTGCTGTGTAGAATTTGATGTTGAGTTTGAGCTTAATTCAAGTTGTTGCCCTGATTTTTATCAAATTCCCCAATAGCCCAGTCGATAGCTTCTTCCTCCTGGTGAAGATAAGTTTGTTTTTTGCCAACCAAAGGGATCACACTGTAGCATAGACGGATGCCCACCACAGAATTCTTTCCAATGTATTTGATTTTCCCCCCTGGATATCCGTCTAGGAGTTGGTTAAGGTTTTGAGGTGTTACCCATGACAGTTTCCACCGATCTAGAATTCCACTCCAGATTTTCCATGCGAAGCTACAGTGTAGAAAGAGATCGGAGGTTGTTTCCGTGGATAGTTAAGAATTTCACATCGCTTGGTGGATGCAAAATTCAGTACTATGTGTAATAGATCATAATCCTACCATGTATGATATCTTTTAAAGCCATGAGGAGTGAGAACTCTAAAATCCGATGGAACTTCGTAAGTAAGTATGTTCGTCCTAGAATAATGCAGTAATGAGAACCTCCAAGGAATTGGTCTGGTGTTCAAGGTTTGAAACTTAGAAATTTGCTCCCTCTTAAAGTCGCAAGTTTGAAACTTTTCAAGTTCTATCAACTCTTATGAGGTTAGTCTATACAGGACTTTGTTTTCATTTTAATTGGGATCTCCACAAGTAAACGGTGTGATTGGTCCTAAAAAATTAATTAGTCCAAATACACGTAAATTAATCCGGATACTTTGAGTTGTCAAAAAAAAAAAAATGTAGCAATGAGTGACTTATTGGAAAGTCTATAAAATTTAAATGGTTAAAACGAATAGAATTGTACAATGCGAGAATAAATATACAGTTACAAATTTTGTTTTTTTTACAGTTTTTGTTTTTTACTAGATAATCAGTGACCAGAGGTAACTTTAGAAAAAACAGTTTTCTTAAATATTACACCGCATCCTTCTATAATAAATTGATACAGCTGTTGAGATTGGTGAGAGATTGCACCACATGAGCTACCGCCATTTCAGAATCATGATGCTAGCCTTAATTGACTGTCGTTTCATACTATATATATATATGTGTGTGTGTGTGTGTGTGTGTGTGGTGTAATTTAATTATAATGATAAAGAAACCTCAGAAAACAAATAAAGCCTGAAGGAAAACTTCAATAACAAGTTTAATTATCACAAGGAAAGTAAATAATACTGACTTAACTGCCCACATATATAATTGTTCACAAACTGCATTTTCTAATATTAATAGAAAATGCAAGAAATCTTAACCATCTTAAAAAAAACACCAAATACCCAATTTAAAAACAAAGTAAATCATACAAAAAAACCAACAAATACCCAACTAAAAACCAAAGTAGATGAACAACATCAAACATTATCCCACTAGTTTCATATTAATTTTATCAAGAAACTATATAATGTATGTGATCACATACATTTTTTTTTTCCTTTCCTTTCTTTTCTTTTCTTTTCTTTTCCTTTCCTTTTATGAAGAATCATTTAGCAATCCCAAACAATCCTTCAACTGATTAGTAAAACAAGGGTAACGCCTCCATGAACTCCCATGCATCTTCAATATCTTCACCACCTTGTCCTTGGTCGACGACTGGCCATCGATATGCAACATTGTCACCAGTTTCTTCACGGCCCCGAAGACTAGGATTTCCTCTAATACCCTCTCTGTAGGATAATATTTACAAATCAACCACAATATCTTCACCCCAATTTTCGTAGTGCAATTCGATACATGTAACATTTTCTTCGATATTGCACCGATCCCTAGGCCATGGTCCGTAAAAGCCAATCTCCCCTCCGCACATTCGCACAATAATTTGATCAGCTCCATTATTTTCTCGCATTTTGATCGATTGGAGTCAGGAAGGATTTCAACGAGGACGCAGATTGCCCCGGCCTCAACCGCCTTCAACCTGGTTTTTTTCGACGAGACGAATATGTCTATCAATACTTGTAAAGCACTTGAACTTGCCTTGGTGCAAATTCCATCTGAAACAAGCTCTAAGATTGACTTGAAAAAATCCATCCCTTTATCTTGAATAACAAAATTCCAATCAAATTTAGCCATTGCCAATTTTTGGAACATCGATATCGTGTAAAATCTTGCCTCCGCGCTCCCCCTCTGAATCATGATCGCCAGGGCCTTCATCGATTCGGGCTTCGAAAAACAACTTTGGATTAATTTTTCATCTTCTTCTGATAATTCTAGGTGGTGAAGAACCCCTAGAGCCTCCTCACAGTCCCTAAAAGCTATAAAATCTGAGTTTTCGTCGAGAATTTGGACAACAATTTTGACAAGTACTTCCACCCCTCCACTTATCTTGAAATCTTGTTTCGCCTCGTTACCCATTTCGATTATGGATTTGATTTTTTTCAACGAGCTCACCTTGAATGGCGTCGACCCGACTGTGGTGAGGAGAGAGACTAGCTCGCCGTGCTTGGTTGACGGTTGCAGTGGTGCCGGAGAGGATTGAGAGTTCCCGTTTTGCCAGGAGATGATGAGCCTCTTGAGGGTGTGGTTGGGGGTTAAATCGCTATTATGGATACTTTGCATTGTGGCCGGACATGTTGTTTTCATGCAAACGAAAAGCCATTTTTCGATGTTTTTTCGCTCGTATGTGACCCCTGTGGAGACGGTTACAGGATCTTCCATTAGCTCCATTGATATGGGACACCTGAAATCTTGAGGAAAATCCATGGTTTTAAGAGGGTGGAGGTTGGGTTAACTGTTAACCTTGTGCCTATATATAGATATATATATATATATATGTGTATAGACTATATATATATATATGTGTGTGTGTGTATATACGTATATAGATGTATAAAGATAAGTGTGGAAGTCTAAAGAAAGAAAAGTCGAAGTCAAAGACTGAATAGATGCCTTTCTGCAAGCTGTATGTAAACATGAAAGCAACAAGGGAGGAAGACCACTGGTAATATTTTAGGGTTTTGAAATTTGAAAATTTATGATTTTGTATTTAATATACTTTTCTTGCCCTCAAGTTATGCCAAATACCCTTAAACGGCCCATGTTTTTAGCAATTTTACGTATTTTTCGGATTTACGTTACGTATTTTTTGAATCTAGTTATGCTAAACAAGACTACTTTTTATTACGATTTGTACTAAACGAGTTCCTTGGACTTAATTCCTGGTCTATAAATGAAATAATTGTCTCTCCCTATTCTGTTCATCTAAGAGTTATATTTTATTATGCTCCGGACTCCCTCTTATACCGACGGATAAATTCTCCAACCAAATCAATTGATTCCATTGGTGAAAAAATAGCTAATGCGAAATCGGTAGGACTACGAAAACAACTGGTTTAGTACTAAAAAAAATGGGTAGTATTTTTGTGCATGTTTTGTGGCGAGAAAGAGACGTAATATTATATATATTTTTGTTAATCACAAATAGGTGTATACCAGGAAAAAGTGAAGTTATACCATTTTTAAGGTTAAATTACGAATTTTTAGATCAGTTACAATATTTATGAGTTATGTGTTATATAGTTCTAGTTGTAAGTATTTTTTTCCATTTGTTATGACTTTTTATGATGTTTGTATATATTAATTTGGTTTAGTTATGAATTAGTGTATACGGTATCACGCACCAAGATTTTATGAGTTTTTTTTATACTAGTTTTTTTTTTTGATAACCGAGGGTATCCGGTCGGTTTGGGACCAAGTTAAAGTAAAGCTTGGGAGAGTCCCCACCTAAATTACCGACTAGTCCCTGGGGACTTGGGTGGAAACGACCAGAAAGACCCTCCAAATATTAAGTTGTCGAGTTTCGTTCGCAGAACGTCTGAGTTTATAGCTCATCCGCTCTACCACTCGGACAACCTTAGGGTTGAGTTATTTTGATAGTTACAAAAATGTTTGGTATAAATCATGAATTATCATAATTAAGTTATGCAAATGTTGTACCATAATCTTTTCTAATTAATTTAACCTTTCACCTGTCATCGGACGGCCATTTTAGATTTAAAAGTCATGTTATGCCTTACTACAAAGTCTACTGCTCTAAATAATGTGGTAAGAGAAACGTTTTTCCTCTTCCACATTAATAAAATAAAATAAACAATTCATATCTTGATTACCTAACCAGTTAAAGTACTCCCATATGTTTTATTTATTTATTTTACTCAACTAACTTATGACAATTTAAATTAATTTATTTGTACTTAAAGAGTTAGACCTATTAATTTATTTTGAAAAATTCACTTGCCTCTTTTTTATTTTTACTGCAAGTATTAGTGCGAGACTACTCATGAACTTAACTAAAGTTTCAATTTTGAAAATTTTCAAATGCTATCGATTTTTATAGGGTGAGTTCATATAAGACTTTAGCATAGCTTTAATTGGATACATTGTTAGTGGATGGTGAGATTAATCTTTGAAAGTTAGTTGAAGTCAAACACTATGAGTTGTAAAAAAATAAAATCATACATGTTTAGTTCTAGGAAACATTGCATGTATAACCCAAAACCTTAGGGGCATAATTTCAATAAAATTCAAATTCAGGGCAATGTTTGGGCTGTTGACTTTAAGACAGAAGAGAATTACACAACGAGATCTAAAGTTGCCGTATATTTTATATACATATTCACACTTGATGTATATGTATTTATATAGAGAGAGAAAGTCCGTGCACAAAAATCTTTGTATACAGATCTAGATACAGATATATTTAGAACCATTGTATATACTTGGAACCTACAAAATAACGAGGAGCATGCATCCAATAGTTCTGGACACATCTGTGTTCGAATTTGTATACTAAAATTTGTGTGCATAACACTACTCACACACACGCGAGCGCGCGCGTACACACACACATATAATGCAGACCTTCCATTTTCTAAACAAATTTTGATGATTCAAACTATTCAATATGTTTAAAATATGTTTTTAAGGGTATTTTGAAGAAATCGGCTTTAAATAATACCGAAAAGGGTTTGATCCAAACAGTTTTTTATCAAGCTCTTTCCTGTAATATTTTGGCTGATTTATCGCGAGTAAAAATATATTTTAAACACATAGAAAGTTCGGATCATCAAATTTTAATCAAGAAATAAAATATCCGTATTTTAGCAAAATAAAAAATCTCTTATTAGAAATTATATATATACACACGCATACATACATACATACTCCCAATTAATTAAGTAGTGTAGTTTTCAACAGTTATCTACCTTTCCATATTCAAACATGGATTACATAGCACCGGCGGATACTGCGAAGCTTCACATGTTCTCATTTTTATAAAATCATCTATAGGCTGTTGAACTGCCACCATGTCTCTCTCTCTCTCTCCCCCCGTGAGATGTGATTATGATAGTTAGGCACCAAAATCAGCATAAAAAATGAGATGATATTTTAAAATTAACTGGTAATCAACGGTACTGAGTTGACAAAAGTGGGGTTTTGTTTGATTTAAAATTAGTATGTAGCTGTTCTATCGCATTATGAAAAAAACATCGTCAGCATTGATTACTGTATTAAAACATGTTTAATTAATTCGCCGGACTAATATTTCTCAGATATACATGATTCTATAGAATAATCAGTAGTCTCATCGGGTTAATAACAATGGACATATTAATTATTAATATCAAATCAACGTCTCGGTGTCGCATGTTGTATATTTTGTACAATAAATATTTAGATGTCTAAGCATATACAAACCCTTCTCTAATTGTTGCCTACTGGCCGATTCCGTTCATTTGTCAATAAATTAATGTAGAATAATTATTCTCAAGAAAAGTTAAGTATAGAAAAAAGAAACATATCCTTCACTTGTTTATTTGATAAAAGAAACTTATGAAAAAAATAAAAAATCAGTAGTTTAATTATATAAAATACTAGTACTGTAAATTAAATCGAGAGTCTCGTAAAAGTTAGTTTTTTTTGCAACACATGTTTTGGAAAAAAATTAATTTTAGTGAAAAAATTAGAGATGCGAGTCCCGCAAATTCTCTGCTAACTGATAAACACATAAAAAATACGAAAAAATTATATATTTTCGCACTTTTTTTCTTTTCTTTCCCAACAACTAAACGGGCCAACTGTTTCAAAAACTTATGAAAATGGCCTTTTAGTTCAAAAGAAAGATGCCTGTAAATTGTACCTATTATATATATATTTAGCTGTTTTATTTGATAAATAGATTCTTTTTTGGCTGGATTTCCACTTCATTACAACTACTTTTGAAGTTTGTCACGTGTATTCATTTCTTGAATCTATCATCGTTTATCCTTTTTAAATCCTGAAATGAAATTGGTCATGCTTTGATCTAGCTAGACGATCGAACCTGAAAATTAAAATACATATAGCTGGAATCATCAGCGTGAGATGGGTGCCAACTGAATCGTCCAGTTACTTAGTCACGATTCGGTGATTTAAAAAAAGTTATTTGTACATAACAATGACTCGACACAATTAAACATAGTAAATGAAATGAACTGAGGCACTATGACATGGTGCTTCAATTGTGAAATTAGTCCAGGTATTAAATGAATTACTTGACTATTTTAATTAATCCGCAATTAGCAATGAAAAAGATGTGATTATACAGGAGAAATATGATTGGCCAACAGATAATTGGCCGGTGATCATCATGTGGTAAATAATTTTTTATTACATAATCTAGTCATAATTATGATTAAATCAATCGATTATGATAGAAGTCATGGGCAAGAAGTAGGCTGTTGTGATTATAATCAACTTAATTATTAGTCAAACATCAATAAGATATCATTTAATTCTGTATGGTTATTAGGGTAATGAACATGTCAGCAAAGTGGAATTAAATTGGGGTTTGAACAAGGTTAACACACACACACACACACACACAGATGTGTATATATATATATATATATATATATATATATATCTGTGTGTGTGTGTGTAGGTATATTTATACCAAAGTAAACAATCAGCACAAGGAACAAGAGATCTTCCTAGAAACTTTCAAGATATTAAGATATAGTTGACTTTAATTTTCCAAATTATATTGCACAAACTGATAGAAAAAGTAAGGTATGAGGGTTAAATCTGTAATTGAGTGTCTTAAAAGTTATGAAATAAACATATATAAAAGAGTCGGGAAATATAATGAAAATATAAAAAAGAGAAGACATAGCTCCTCGTCGGCAAGGAAGTACCACATGAAGCGAGATACAAATTGACACAGTAGGTGGATTAATTGAGGATTCCATATCCCGCCGGGTTTGAGATACTGGAGGGTTTTACGAGACAATTAAAAAAAATATTTTGGTAGTTTTGCAATTCACGGATTCGTCATTAATGTCTCTATTAATGTCCGCAGTCTTGAGGTTTTCAGCGGGTTTGCATTCGAAAAGTCCATTTGTGTTTATATAAGTCTTGTTGGGGTGCAGACAATCTTCAGTGGTATTTTTAGCCTGAGGGTGTGGGGGTGGAGCCCCCATGGCACGTAGTGCTGCAGTTCGGTGTGATCCTAAGGTCGCAACCCTGAATTGTAGCGAAAACAATATTTTTGGACTTGGGTGTGTAATTTTGATCTACCTATTTATGTTGCAGTTAACATGTAGTTAAGGTTACGAGTTTTTCAAATAAAAAGAGGAGAAGTGAGAAAAAACATAAATATCAAAGAGATTGCGATACGACTTGTACTCTTAATTCGATTTCATAGTAGACTGATATGACTCCTATGATTTTTTCTCGCATTGAGATTTTTCATGTATATCTTATGTCTTGTATTTTTCTTTTCATTTTTCATTATGCATGCGACTGTTTGCTTGATTAATTTATTCTGTGATTCATTATTCTCAAAATCCGTCAAGGCATTGTGGGATTGAATGATTGTTCAAAAATTCTTAACAAATCTTGCCGCATGCATCCATGGTTCTCGTTACCGAAAAGTAAACTCTCGAAACAAAAAGAAAACAGGAAAAATACTAAACCAATGATGCAAATGCACTATCATAGAGTCTTTTTTTCTTTTGCTGATCAAGGTATCTAGACTACTTGGATTAAGCTGAGATAAAGCTTAGAGGAATTTTCATCTATTGCTGACTAGTTCTCGGGATCCTGAAGTTAACGACCGAATAAACTTCTAGTAGCCCCTCCTTGTTGCCAACGAAATTCGACCTCAAGACGTCTGGATTATACGGCTCGCCCCCGATCTCCACTCGAGCAACCCCTTGGGGTTCACTATCATGGAGTCTTAACTGCACCAGATCTAAGCCTCCTTTCTCACATAGACTCGTCCTGTTTGGTTATAACATTGAGATGTTACGTGGTAAACGTAGTTGTAATTGTCATGATCGCATCCTTGCTTAAGGGATTTGGATGATGAGCATTGAAAAGGATTTGAGCCTCCTTCCATTGGTATACCCCAACTTACCCATAAAAAGTCTGATTTTGAATATAAATAGAATGGTCAATTGAGTTTATTCAACTTGCTACCCACTTGAATAAACCCAAGTGGCATGAGTTGAATTTGAACCAAGAAAGCTACTTACCAAGTGGAACAAATTAAAGATCATTCATCGTTATTCTACTCCGCGTGTTCGTCATACGAATCTATTATCCAATCGCTTTTTAACTTATTAACATGCAATATTAAGACACGCATAAATCGATTCGAACTGAAACTTTAAGAGAAAGTTGACTACTCCAAATTTGTCGTTCCTGAGGTAAAATGAACCAGGCTTAGGCTTTGAGCTCTCAGAAATTATTTAAAATTATCACCAAATTTTAAAGGGTGCTATAATAGGTATAAAAAGTAAACTTATATTTATGGGTAAACTCTTAAAACAAGAAGATAAAAGAAGCTTTTCAAAATTGAAGTTGATCAAAATTTGACTCCGTTTAATCACGTTAGATGCCCTGTCAAATGAGTTAGATATGTTATCTATCAAAAGCTTATCGCAGGACGGATTGATTATGCTAATATAGTGACTACTTTTGGTGCTAAGGGCTTATTTATTTGGACCATAAAATGAAATGGTCTATTGCTATTATTTCAAATATAACTATTTGAGTTTGTTATATTCAGAATTTATTTTTTATTTTTAGATTTTGAATATGATACACATAAAACTATTTTATTCTTTAAGAAATATTTATCTCACCCCTCCTCATAGCTGTATCTTATTCCTCTTCTCTTTACGAGAATGTCATTATTAATTATAAGAAAGTCATACATCTATTTTTCTTTTTTTTTGCTCTACAAAGAAAAATTTATTAATCTGAGTAAAATTAAATTACAAAAATTATCACTGTGCCAATTAAATATTCCAACTTAAAGGGTCACCAATCATCTGCAGTTTGAAGCCCTAAAAACACCCGAAGGGTGGCAAGAAGTCATCCAAAAAGAAAACGAAAAAGAAAATCACAAAACCAAAAAACCAAAAAACCAAATCCAAGACTATTCCCTGGGAAAAAGACCAGAGACACCCAAAACTGGGGAAACCAAACCAGTTAAAGAATCCACAAAATAAAAACCCACCCACAGTAAAACGCCCGAAAGGTAAGAGAACACTCTGGAAATTGCCTATGGAAGATAGAGGGAAAATCAGCTTCCCTAGATTGACCCATGTTAGTGCCCTTAGAGCCATAAAACAACCACCGTTCCATCATTCAATTGTCAAAAAAGTTATACACCTATTCATATTTATAATATTCTTATATTTTAAAAAAAAATATTCAAACAAACTATTTATAACTATTAATCAACTCTCTATAATAAATCTTCTCTTTTATTATATCTTTTTTCTTACTATATCTCAGATATCTCTTCTTAAAATTTGACCGATAATAAATGGGTCATAAATATGCAAGAAGAGTATTGATATTTGAGTAACACTTTTAACTTCTTGTAAAAATTACAATTTTTGAGAATTTATCTATTTAAGTATATGTTAGTTTGATTGTCAAGATTGATCTATTATTTATGTTTTATTCGTAAAAGTACATAAAGAGCTGTAACTTTAAAGTTACTAGTAAAGATTTGATGTATAAAAAACAAAAGAACCTAGTATCAGAAACGAGTCTAGTCAGCCTATTGAACAAGAGAGGGAGTTTCTTGTAAGCGTTTTCTAGCTGTGGTTAGATTACAGGTTAAACTACGTGAACTAGGGCAGATAAAGGGTCGATGGAACTTGGGTTTGGTTGGTTTGAGTTGTAGGTGTGGACCGTGGAATTCAAATTTCATTGCAATTCTCCAAAACAAAAGGGCCAAATTCGAAATGTATAGTAAGAAAGGGAAATTGCAGCAACTTTATTGTGCCAAGTTTATGGTTTTGCTGATGGGAGCGGATCTAATATGACGTACAAATATATTTACACAAAATAAATCGTTGAAATTTTTTTTATTTTTAAACTTAAGAAAATCACTATTCATGATTTGAGAATGGGGAGAAACGAAGCTGAATGAGAGTCTAGAGGATTAAGCATGACGACTTTTTTTATATAATTAAGTAAAAAATATATAAAGTTTGAGTATTCGATTCACATCCTTTTCTATATCTAATTCTTTATGTCACCGATATTTTTCTACACAAAAAATAAATCCCGAGAATAAGACTGTACAATGGAAATTGTGTTATTCAATCATAAGGATAATTTTTTCCTTTTGTCCTGAAAATTTTCTAAAAGAAATCTTTGAATGCCTCTTATTTATTATTCTTCTAAAGTATCCATCTGACCCGTTTTGAAAAATAAATTATAAAATAGGGGGCAGTTCGTATTTTTTTTTTTTTTTGAAATTAGAAAAGTGTATACAAATTCAATAAAATTTACGTCGTATTGGACAATAGTTGCTTCTTAATCTCGCTAGAACTAATTCAGTTAATCATTATAAATAGTATGTGGACTAAACTTAATGACTATGCAAACTTTGTGTCCCAATATGAATAAACAACTTTATATGGATCATGTAACTAATTAAACATTATTATTACTCAGTTTTGTTTTATGAGTCTAATCTTCTTGTCTAAACCATATAATAACTAATCGGAATTCTTTACCAGTAGGTCATTTGGGTGTCAACTTAATTGGAATCCTTTCAATTTTGTAGTGATGTTGTTGTCGTTGGACCGTATTAATCAGTGTAAATTAATTATTCCATTAATTAAAAAAATTCATTTTTATCTTTCCAAAGAAAAGGCTAATTTCCATCACGTTCGTCTCCAAATGGTTTCTGGCCGTATCAAATTTATTGTTCTATAACAGCGCCTTTCAATGAAATTCAAATTTATTCAACTCTCATATATTATTCGTATTCGTGTTTCATGTCGGCTTAAAAATCTCTCTCTCTATCTTTTTACAGTTTTTTATTGTTGAGTTTCACTTTAATAGACCGTTAAACTACTTTTGTTCTATACTAAAGCATGATTAATCTTAAAACATATTTTTAAGTAAGATATATAAAGATATTGGTGGTTGAATTTGTTTTTTAAATTTCTGAGTAACGAATAAAAAGTCATTTATTGAAATGTTCTTCCTTTTAACATGGGTCTGTCGAATCAGCCTCATTGCGAATCATTTATTTACTTAGTTGGGTTGCAAGCCGGCCTTTTACTTTTCATCATTCATTAATTCGGGTTTTTTTATTATTATTTTAAATTCAGCATATTATTATTTTTT
This sequence comes from Arbutus unedo, assembly GCA_014822125.1. Taxonomy (NCBI): domain Eukaryota; kingdom Viridiplantae; phylum Streptophyta; class Magnoliopsida; order Ericales; family Ericaceae; genus Arbutus; species Arbutus unedo. The sequence goes on from JABCMJ010016138.1 coordinate 11,673, forward strand.
AATGTTTGAATTAATTAGGAGGCAGGAAGAAATTAAGAAAAATTTCTTTGGTCGCAGTTTGCAGGCCCAACCAACAAGGAGGTTTTTGGTCAACTGCTATATGCTTGCACTCGTCTACTTTTTCAGAAAATTTATATTGAGTTTAGGTCAAAACTTGGCTACCCGGAATGTAAATAGTATTTTATTTTTTTTAGGTCAAAACTTAGCTAGCTGGAATGTAAATAGTTTTTATTTTTTTTAATTTTTTTTGCTCGAACAGATTAATTTTATTTTTTTATTAATTATAGGGTTTTTACTATAAGCCCAAAAAAAGGGTGATGAATCACAAGTATGGACAAAATATATGTATGTACTATAACAACTGCCGCTGTAATCACCGTGGTCAAAGATGAGTCTGCAAGTGATGAGATTGAGAGAGAGAGAGGAGAGAGGAGAGATGATTTTTTAGATAAATGAGTTTACTAGCACATTACATTGTACATCATGAATATTTATATGATATATCACACAATTTATGTTTCAAGTATAAAGTGTAAAAGTGGGTCTCATAAATTTTGATTATGTGTTTAGTTTAGTGGATCTTATGAGTTGTGTAACATATCATGTAAGCATAATGTACAATATAATGTATTAGTAACATTATCTTTTTGTAGATTTAATACTCTCCACACACACACAGAACACACACACACACACACAGAGCAACTCCAACAGTTTTTTCAAATGAGCTAGCCAAATTCAAAAATTGGTGCTCGAACAGTTTTTTCAAATAACTAGCTATTTTGTCTATCTTCAATTTGACTCACTACATGTAATTAGTCCTTCTCTCTTGCTATGTAGATTTATCAGCGTATTCATCCATCTCGCACTATTACATTATATGACCGTAAAAAAAAAAAATGTCATGTCATTGCCACGTCATTGAATGTGGATACCACACGTGTAATATTTTTTTTTTTTTTGGTTTGTCAATTAAATTAGTTTTATTGGATAACTAAAATAAATAGCAGTGTTGAAATGTAAGAATGAAAAAGTAGATAAGCAAATTGACTAGTGTATCTTTTTAGTCATTTTCACTAGCCAAATTAACTAGTATTGGAGTTGCTCTAAACAAGTGAAATTGACTAGTATTAAATACAAAGATATATATGCATGTACGTATATCTTTCGTGAATTTATCTATGTGTTAATAATGACGATGTTTGACAACTGAATGATTTTAATCGCTGAAAATCCATTTCACATTTATTGGGATGATTTAGCTTGTATTATTGACTTGTTTGACGTTGTAAAATAAGAGAAAATGAAATTATTATTTGAGAGAATGAATAAGGTAATTTTTAATAATCTTATTGAGAGAATAAATAAGGTAATGGTTAATGACAATTTATCCCTTAATAAGTATTTCAATAAATAATGATTGAAGAGAGCACCTTAATTTCTCCCCATTTATGATACCTCAGGGCTTCTCCCCCAACCCACTCCGAATGGGCTTTGCGTCACAATTACACACGGCACGATGAATTCTTTTTAAACCCAAACGAAAGGGCTTATTGGGCCCCATTGGAAATACAAATGGGCAAAAATAAATTCAGGCTAAATGGATTTCGGTTTATACATTTTTCAAATTAGAAAATCGGTTAAGTCTTATAAATTTTACAAAATCGAACTAGACCGATTCTACCCGTAAGTATCGCGCGTTTGTATTATTTATTTTCTTATCTCAACAAATAAAATCTTCCTTTTTAAGTGTTGACATGTAGTTTGATTGAACTTAGAAAATAAGAAGACGAGAATATGAAAAGTAAATAAGATAAAATATTTTATGAATAATGAATTTAACAAAAACTTACATTCGAGAATTGGTGTTAGGATTCAAGTATTTTTTGTCTAGGTCTTCTTCTTTAATATTCTCCATTATTTATAGGCAACGGTTATAATTGCTCTTGACAATTGCCTTGTTTTGAGGATTGTCATTTTGACGAAACAGTATTCCCCCCATTATGAGGAGATAAGTCGCAACTAGAAGTTCGACGTGAAGTTATTTAGAATGTCTCGATGTCATCTCATCTTGATCCTTGTACTAATTAATGTGAACTAAAAGTTTAAATGATCATCCACTTGCAAAGTATTATAAACCAGTTATTAGATGCATTTACTGACAGAAAGAAAGTGACAAGGTCTCATGTACCAACTGTTAACATTACAGGGCAAACTGTACAAAAGCTGGTGAATTTGTGACACGTCAGAAGCGAAAAAGAAAAATCTAAGATAAAGAAGTTAATGCCCTTGCAATAGTTGGCACCCCTAAAGAGACTAAGCAGGCAAATGAAAGCTCTCATGAAGAGGCTAAACCCACACAAAAGAAAAATGAAAGAATTGATCTATCAATATTTTTTCACAAACATGAATCTCTGAAGCTGAGGGAGGATGATTATTGTCAATACGTGCAGAATGGATCACAATATAGCAGTTTCTCTTTTGCTCAATTTTTCTATTTACTCTTTATGTAGTTAGAACTATGAGAATGTCAGAGACATGATCCTTTTTATACTATTCTTGCTACTAGTATGGAGCAACTCTATTCAGTAATTTTTATCAATCCCTTGTTAATGTTATAAGTCATTTGCAGTTCTTATGTCTCACAAGTATATCCATGTGCTGATATTTGACCTTTTCCAGGTTTTCGCAATGCCAGAAACAACTCTGGGATTCTTCCCAGACGTAGCTGCCTCCTACTTTTTATCAAGACTCCCTAGATTCTTTGGTAAGGACTGTTACTTCCTCCTTGGTATATCTAGTAATGTCTTCCTCAAATAGATTTTCACGGTGTGTTTCTCCACAAATCGTTGGGTGTGGATATGAGTTGATCTCTTTGCACATTCCTCTCTCTGGCAGGATGGAGATCATGAATGGTTCATCTTTGTCATTGAATGTTGAGCAGTTTGCAGTATAAATGGATTATTGGGTTATTCATGGTATTATAATATCCTTCTTAAAAAACATAACTTGACTCATAACAAAACTTGTGGATCCAAGTCCAAAAGTGGAAAATTGCCACAATACCTAGTCTAACTCAGAAATCCTACTAGAACTTTATGATAATATGTTGAAGAAAAACTGTCTTCGATTTGGTTGTCGGTGATGAAGTCTACTGCAAAACACAGAAATAATGATATTTCGAGGCTCGTTACTGAGTCGCTTTCCTAAAGACAGTATTTGCTCCCACCAAATGGTGTGCATCGGGTTATAACAAACCCGCTTTCAAGATACAACGAAGTCAGAACTAACGTTTTATCCAACTATGTTTGCACAAAACGGATTTGGACAGAATATTTGCGTGGTGAAAAGTAATACAACTAGAAACTACCAAGTTTTGATTCTCCAAAATATCAAAACTTAGAAATAAATGCTACAGAATATAAGAGATATTTTTTGAGAGAAAGATGATTCGAAAATAACTAACTACAAATGACTAATTTCATAGTCAATTTATAGGTCAACTGATACATGTTTGTATAGGCACACACCCATTCACTTTCTGCTGTTGGATTAAATCCTACGATAGAGAATGCACCATTTCAAACAGTCGCGACTATACCCAATCGACACATCCTTTCAAAAGGGTACGATCGGATACACCCCACCCGGTTCACCCGAACGGATACAACTTGTTCCAACGGGTATAACCATACCAATGGGCACTCCAACAGGTACAACCGTTCTTTCTCTCAAGTACTAAACCCAATATTTAAGCAAGCATTTTAGGAGCTAGGAAAGTTTTACAAAAACACCCAAAATACAAACCAATTTATTTTGAAAATCTCTAACATAATATAGTACCAACAAGTGGAATTCCACCTTACCTGTAGAAACTAGCAACATAAACGCTAGAATGCATGCCCTGAAGCTCCAAATTTACTTTTTTATCTGTGCGTGAATTTGGGCACGCAGGGCTTGGTGCTCGAATTTTGAGGATTATAGACCGGAAACTTCTTGGATGAACCAATCGTACGAGTGCAGACGGAAATGCACAGAATGCTTGACAGATGGGACATTTGTGATAGCCCCACGGCTTATATACTGAAAATCTGATGCTTGTGTAAAAAGTGTGCGCAATTTCAACAATTTCAACCCCTCCCCCCTCCCTTTTCCCCCAAAACAAACCAATCAAAAAAGAAAAGTAATTGTACAAGAGAGGAGCAGCATATTTTTGTACAAGAGGAACAAAAAGTAGGACCAAACGAAGTTAAAATTTCCCATGCAAAGTTATAAACAGGTTTGGTTTAATTTTCAACATGTCTTTTGAAGATACATTATATCTCTTTAGCATCCTACGGACTGCATCACTTAGTAACTGCAGATGTTAGGTGTCATTTAGTTGTAGCCATTTACTTCTATGAATATATTTGTTGCAGGAGAATATGTCAGTCTCACAGGTACTAGATTGGATGGTGCTGATATGCTCGCCTGTGGTCTTGCAACTCATTTTGTTCCTTCTGCGGTATACTTTCTTTGCAATTCTATATCTTGAAACAATCATTACAACATCGACAAGACAAGGTCTAGTGCACCTACGAATGTTTTTTATGTTTCAACGACGAGCAATGCCACGCACACCTTCAGTTGTACATCCATTCTTACATCTTCTCTCACAAGTGATATGATGGCGCCATCTTTTGAACGAAATACAACTTGCTTGGTTAAGAGAGTGTGCTAGTAATGATTTGTATGGTCTGAAATGATTTTGGTTGGTCTTGTTGCCATGGATATATTCGCCGTGTTCATATAGTTGTTCAAGCTGCTGTAAGACTGTTTACATGGTGCTTACTTTGCAAGTAACTTGAGTATCGTATCTTTGGTCCTGTTTTCGAATCTTCTTTGTATACATGCAAATTTTAATCATGGGGCCTCAACTATACTAATGCCCCTTTCGCGCATCTTCATTGAATTAACAGAGATTGTCTTTGTTAGAAGAAGCATCGTGCAATGCAAATTCAAGTGATCCAGCCATTATTTCTGCAATTATCGGGGAATTCTCTCAGCAACCTAGGTTGAAAGAGGAAAGTGTCCATCACCTGTAAGCTTTTTGTATTTGTAAGTTGTTAACTATTCATTTACTTTTCTGTCCTTTTTTTTTTTTTTGGCTTTGTTTCTTTCTTTTATTTTTCTTCCTTGTTCGGCTGCCAGAGG
>JABCMJ010016138.1:16896-27053 GCA_014822125.1 Arbutus unedo
GGGGTTGTGTGGGGGGAGGAGGGGTGTTGTTTGGGGTTGAATGGACCTCGTTATCTCTCGTCCTATGTAAACCCAAACCTTGAACTTGTACTACTAGTCCACGCTCCTTAAGATGATTTGACATCCATTTCTGTTAATAATGTTCTTATTTCATTATGTACTAATTACTATATGCTATGGGCCTTTTACGTCAGATGTAATTACTCGAGCCATGCCTTTGTATTGTTTTTGTAGGAGAGGGAAGCTGTAAACAGGAACAATGGTTGGATCTCTTCAACCATTAAGTCATTGAAGGCAGCATCCCCAACAAGTCTTAAAATTACTCTCAGATCGGTAAGAAGTGTGGACGAAGTTCTTAATTAGTTCTTTGGGAGCAATTCACTTTCTTGACTTTGTTCAATATGTGCAAGAGAAGGGAGGCTTCAAGATGTGGGTCAATGCCTTATTACTCAGTACAGAATGGTTTGCCATATCATGCAAGGAAAAGTCGGCAAGGATTTCATGGAGGTAAAAAAAAATTCAACTCATTAGACTCTGTTTGGATAGCAAAAAATACGTATATGCATTTAACCATGCATGAGAAACCAAGAATGATCAGGAAACCCCATTAAAATTGTGTTTTTGCTGCTTCACTTCATTGTCTGCTCATCCTTCGTTCACATTTCGTGACTCTTTCTATACAAATACACCCTTACCGTGTTCTTATCCCCATTTTCTCTTGATTCGAGCCCGATTCAAATGCAGGGTGTCAGGGCTATACTGGTGGATAAGGATAAGAAACCAAAGGTTGGTGGAATTCCTATTCTGTTATCCAAACATGTTATACGTTCGAGAAATCATGCGAATCCTGATTTAGTTTCCGCCACAAAGAATTCACTTGTTTTTGTTCTTTTGTTTCTATGGTTTCCTATTCTTTCTTTCAGTGGGAACCTTCTAAATTGGAGCTAGTAAGTGATGAGATGATGAAGATTGGGAGGATTTAAAGCTCCCCACTCTATCAAACTTGCCTGTACATGCAGTTGCAAAGCTCTGAGTATTGTTTTTTCTTCGTTGGTACCCCCCATGACCCCATCTCATACTAATCAGACCATTACTGGAAGCGAGAAATTGGTTTTCCCTCTCTACAGGGACAAGTTTTTAGATAAATTAAATTTGTAGAATAAGTCAATACCAAGTGCATGTCAAGTTATTCGACTTTCAAAGCCTTTTTGACCCTTTCTACATTTTATTCAAGTCTATTGAGACTTAAATTTTCATATCTACTCAAAAGGAGTGTTCATGTTGTATTCAAGTGAGCTTTAAATTTTTCTTCCACTTTTTTGAATCCCCTTGTTGAGTGTTCAAGTGATAAATATTTGTATGGATTTAGAACCTAAATAAGAATTGCTTTGGTAAAAATTAAGTTGTGAAAGGTTCAATAGTTTGTCGGAAAAACTTGAAAATGGACCGGAAGATTCATTACCTACCCGGTATAGGGTTGGGAAGCAAAAAATATTTTTCGTTGGAGATCAGGACAGAAATCGAGAATCTATATAACAATACAATGGGGTGTTTTGAAAATATCTCCTCACAAATTAACTTTTTGTAGATTATGTGGAGTTAGAAAATACAACAGTCTGTGCACCGGGTATGGGGCAACCGTCTTGTGCACCATGACGTTAAAAATAGTCGTCTCTACCTTTAACCTCATGCATGACATACGGAGTGCCAAATCATACCCTATGCACTTGTGCCGAGCTACTTGTCGACTATGTGGAGTTAGAAAATTGTTGTACCTTGATCATACAGACCAATCTTTGCTCGACCAGATCTACATGCCGATCATTCTCTCAAAGAAGAACTTGGTATTGTAAAGCCTTTGATCCAACTCATGCTTGAGCGAACTTGGCCAAAAACTCATGATGAAAAGAGAAAAAATCGAGTCTTTGGTCATCTTTCAATTAGGGGATTATCAAATCCAACCCGATTAAAAAAAAAAACTAAAGTTGGGAGTTCCCTTCATGCTCCAAGAACATTGGGCCAGCCCAATTAAAAAAGGCACAAAATGCCGCACGTACGAGTTTGTACGTGTATATCATTCACCTGTCTACATATACAGTATACCCTAATATTTTCAACATTTATACGTACATCGTTGCATGTGGGTGGCCGCGAAACAGAGTGGCGGGGAGATGGAGATTCCGGCATGGCGGCATGGGCAGAGAAAGGTCGGAAGATTGGAAACGCGGTGGCGAAGGCAGGGAGGGAGGATCCGAGAAAGGTGGTTCACTCGGTGAAAGTTGGTAAGGCTCTGACTGTGGCATCAATGGTGTACCTATTGGAGCCGTTGTTCTATGGAATGGGTCACAACAACTCCATCTGGGCCTTACTCACCGTCATTCTCGTCCTCGAATTCACCGCAGGTAACATCGGGGTGTGAGATAAAATTATGTTTAAACTTTTATGTAGAGATATAATTTTGATAGGATCTTGAATCAATACATCACAAGAAAATAATAATAAACATATGAGGGGAAAAAATTCCTTAAACTTTTAATTCTCGGCTCACCTTCTCTTCTCTATCTCTAACTCTTATGAATAACTCAGTAATCTTTTATTAATGAAAATTGGTTGGGTATTTTTTTTTTTATAGAGGAGAGAAGAAGGCTTAACCTAATCCATTAAAGTTTCTTAATTAATTATCTTCAAATATATTTTTCCATAAATAATAATTAAATATGACGAACCTTATCTTGGCTTTATCAAGTATGTGGAGTCCAAGTGCAACAAGAAATGCTCAAAGAGGTGTAGGCCAATGAGTCACCTTTAATGTGAATCCAACACGGGGTTTTGATTTCGCATGTGGTATAGTGCATTTCAATCTTCGTCGGTGGCTTCCATTTTGTTAATTTCAACACATCCCCGAGTTACGTAATTTCACATATGCCCTCATACTTTTAGTCCCGAATTGGATGGTCTCCTGCAATGTACTGGGTAGAATGGTTAAATGGCAAGTGTCCGGGTCACCTTACGTGCAATCAACTAGAGACAAAAATCACATTGTTCGACTCTTGCTGCCTTGAGTTTTGCATTTCTTGCGGAGATGGTAGCACGCCACATTGGCCACATCGTCTGCGTTGGCTTTTCAGTTTTCCTTATTGGTATGTATCATGGATTGGTTCATGTCAAACGATAAGATGAAATAAATCACTAAGACATTTTGTTTTACTTTATCTCATTTGTGGTTGTGACTTTTCTTTCTCACAAGGGAATAATTGACTTTCTCTGAACCATGTAAGAAATCAAATTTCGATGAATACCCTACTATGCTAGAGGCATAGGAAATTGATTCACAAGTTTGCAGATACATTTACAACATACATGAGGTTCATCCCTTCAATCAATAAGCATTGTGACAGTGGGCTAATTGTATTTCTTGTGACATTTAATTTGCTAACGGTTGGTTCTTATCACGATGACAATGTGTTCCATTCGGCAATCCAACGTATTTACACCATTGCCATTGGATGTGGCATATGCATCATCACAAGCTTCTTTGTTCTTCCGAATTGGTCTGGTGAAGACCTGCACAGCTCCATTGTATCTAAGTTTGAAGAGTTGGCAATAGTAATCCAAGGTATGGTAGTTAACTGTTTCAGTCTGATGACCTTTATTTTCAAACATCCTTTTCAGTTATTGAGGATAAGATATGTATCTGTGTCCCTATTATAGCAAACAGAGAACTCGTGTTTCATGCTTCAAAGTCCAGTGTGACACCCGAAGAACAAAATGGCAACAGTGCACGAGTACGCTAACAATTCTCATCCATACATTTGTTATCTTGTTACTCTGAAATTTATTTGCATGTTGTTAAAGGAAAAGAGAATGTGAAAAAAGGGATTATGTGCACCTTTTCCTTTGTTTCCTCAGAAAGATTTAACAAAGGAGATGGTGTGAAATATTTTGGGTTTTAGAGAGACGGGATAAAACTTTTTGCCGGTATGGTAAGGACAATCTTCTCTCTCTCTCTCTCTCTCTCTCACGATGACGAGCCATAGTTTGATACAGGTCACCTTCTTACAGTAACCATTTTTGGTTTAAAGCTCAAACTAGTTAATGAGAAATTTATGCTCTTCTTTATATGCTCTATTTCTCATATCTTAACATGGTTTAGAGACTGTTATGTCTCATAAAGTCTACAGGATGACAGAGTGAAAATGGATGGTCCCTGCTAACCTCACAGGTATTGACACATAAATGCATTAACACCCTTCAATTTTTGAGTTTGCTTTGACTGAATCATGGTTAAGTTTTGCTTGGGCTCCAAGGCAACTACACTTAACCAAACAAACTCTTGCTGGGACTTGGTTTCTAAATCTAGCTGCAGGAACCTCACAAACAAGATTCATTTCTCCATTAGGTTGCCTCGATATATAATGAACGGCCTATAAATATTGCAGCATGTGTAGATGAATATTTTCAAGGACCAGATACGGGAGATGTGAACAAATCCACAAAAACTGCTTCTCTGGAGAACAGCTACGAAGAAATTTTGCAGTGTAATTCAACGGAGGAATCCCTAGTATGTTTTCAGTTATTTTTGCTCGTGAAATAAATACAAGAAACTGTCAACAAATGTTTTGTTTGCTCTCTGAGCTATTTCTCACTGTGTTAAACAGGCTACATTCGCTAGCTGGGAGCCTCGCCATTCGAGATATTGTTATCCATGGAAGCAATATGTGCATCTGGGAACTGTTCTTCGGCATCTAGCGTACACTGCTTTTGCTTTACATGGTTGTTTAGAATCTCATGTTCAGGTATGTAGCGCAGATCTTCAAATGCTTTGTTGGGGAGTTCAGGGTTGGGGTTGGAGATGTTCATGTAGTTGGAAAATAATTTTCAGGAATAAAATCATATGTAACATTGCCTTCTCCTTTATTTTTGACTTCAATTAGGCGGTTGGCCTCATTCTTTTTGCAGTGCCAGTTTTTGGTTGACACAACGATGAGTTTAACATCTAAATTTTGGTTTATAAATCCTGCCTGTATTGAAGTATAGCCCCATCAGAGTATCTTTTAACTCCTCCATATGAACTAATTTATTGATGGTTTCAACAAGTAGAGAACCTAATATGACCTTTAATCTTGTCCTTGACTTGTTCTAAGTCTGAAGTTTTTTATTCTGACCTCTTTTCTTTTCTTTCCTTATCTTTTCTTTTCCTTTTGTCTGAGGTAGATCCTGTCTTCTGGTGACCTGTGATTCAGAAGAAGGTTTCTGATGTAACTAACACTAAACACACTTGGAGTAGAATCCTCGAAAAACCCATTGATGATTAACTGCATCAATCCAGCTGTTGAGTTCAAAATTCTGGAGTCATCATAACATGCGGGCTGTAATTTTTTCATTTCTGGTGTTTTAGGCTCCTCGGACTGTTCAAGCTTTGTTTAAAGTACCATGCGAACACGTGGCAGAGGAAATAGTTAAAGTCCTTTCAGAATTAGCTGAAACCATAATGAAGCATCATCGATTCTCAGCCCACATTTCAGATCACCTTCATGAAGCTTTGGAAGAACTTGATGCCTCCATTAAGACTCAACCACAGCTCTTTCTCACTTCCAACCCAATACAAAGAACTGAAACGGACAAGCCTTCTGAGATTCTTAGGTGGATAAGGAGGCCAGAACAGCTCAAGATTATGAACAGAACAAAGAGTAAGACTGTGATCACGTGACTTGAATTCTCTGAGGCACTTCCATTTGCAGCTTTTGTTTCACTGCTGATTGAGACAGTGGCTCGGCTTGACCTTGTGATAGAAGAAGTGGAAGAGTTGGGGCAGGTGGCGCATTTTAAGGAGTTCCATGAAGAAGAAGACGACATAGAAGTCAAGGTCGACGAAGGTTCCAGTGAAAATCCTAAGGGCTGCAAAGATATTCAGATATTCACAGGCAATTTGATGACTACAAAATTGCAACTTTTGCTGTCAAAGTTGAAAAGGAGTGACAAATAATTTGTTGGTGTTGGGTTAAACAGAAATTTTGTTTAAAAAATTTGCTGAATAATCTCAAACCTCAAGACAGTTTCAACCACTTTGTTACATTTTTTTCAACGAATTATTGAGATGCTTTTGGTTTTCCATTTCTTGTTTATCTTCACCTATTACAAAATAAAGTTGTAGAGAAACAATAAAGGGCACTGTTGCTATAAATGTTCTGATTACTTGAGATTCAGACACTTAGGTATAATTGTTGAACGGAGAGAGGCCAAGTTGAACATATACCACAAGTGACTCATGCACATAGATGACCTGTGTTGTGGGAGTTGATGGCCGTTGGCATGGCTTTACACCTGAAAAAACAGATGGAAATTGCAATGCGGACCAACATTCTGGTTGATAAAGCTAAAATGTATGCAAGATAATATGATTTCGGAAGGAGGCTGTCTGGAAAGTATTTCTTTCACGAGGCTGGAGAAGTTGCGGAGTTCCCTCTTTACACAAGGCAGTGCGCGCAAGTTGTAGGAGCTTTTGGTAATTTGCACAAGATATAGGTAAGTAGTGTTCTGATTTATGTTTAAGCAAGATATTCGCAAGTCCCATTTTCATACTAAAGATGGCACATCTGTAAGCAATTCTCCCAAATCTTGGTCATATACAGACCCGTGCAAAAGTTCAACACGGCCAATAATGGAGCATGAACATAGCATAAGAATCCAGGGGAAAAAAACTTCATAGTATAGGAGCTCATTTTCTTCCCTTGAATATGACAAGTTCACTAGTTAAAGAAGGAAAGCACTAACACATCTCCAAACTACTTTGAGAAAAAAGCCAAAGAGAAGAGGATGTAGGGTTCATGAAGTGGAATCCAATTTGTCTCAATGGCATGGCCCCAAGCAGCTGCCCTAACAGATTATTACTGGAAGAGGTATATCTTTTCATCAGTGATTTTTGGATCATTAAATTAGCTTGTCAGCAAAATCACCAGTCCTATAGCTATATAACAACATATATTATTTATATGAAAGACGGCAATAACACTCTTACAAAGTATAGGATCATCAAGGATTCCTTGGAATAGAGTCTAAGGTATAATGGCCCAGCCTTCCAGTTCTATACAAGTTAAGTAACTTGGCAGCAACCTTAGTGTGAGCCTCTGTCTGTGATTCTACAAGCACCTTAAAAACTTTCTGCAATTCTGTGAACTGTGACTCAATAAGTACTTCTTGATCATTTCCTGCTTCCAGATTACCAGGAAAAGATGAAACTGTCTCAAAGAGAGTGCGACGAACATCGTGCACCACAAAATCCTGTGTGAACAATCACGAATGCAGACATTAGATGAAGCATAAAGTAGGAGCTATAAAACTTACCCCTTGGAAAGAGACCTAAAAACCAAAAGACGTTTCTTTTTCTTTCTTTGGTAGAGCAAGGCAATACATCTCTCTGTCTCTCTCTCTCTCTGTCAATAACTGGCAGTAAAGTGTAGAAAATCACGGTTGTGATAAAAAAGGAAGCACTAGTTTGATATGAAAGGCTTTCTCTACTTCCAAATATTTACCATTGGCAGGCTTCTGTTCGGAAAAAAATCAATTTGATAAGATGGAATAGGCTGTCTCTACAGAAGTCATATCTGCCACTTCAGTAGCATTGTTCCATTTTAATTCTCCATATAAATTTCAGCAATTTATAAGACAGATTCATAGATGATTACTCATACCTGCGTATGATCTGTTGCATACTGCTTCATTCTTTTGTTCAACTCGGAGTCATCTGAAGTTTCCACTTTGCCTTCTGATAATTTTTCACTCTGATAAGTAGATAAGTTCGCCCATTTCTTGTATTCATCACTCATGTTGTGGATTGCAAGAAAGTATCGAGCTAGTTCTGATTCCCCAGTTAAGCAGTCATTAATGGCTCCTGCATTTCAAATCAGGCATATAAGCTGATTTGCTGAAAGGATAAATTCTTAATTATTTGACCAATCTGATATGACCACATCGGCCCATAAAACAAGATTTTTGTTTTTTCGCATAATCATACCTGTTAAAGCAAGTTTGCAGCCCAACTCAGCATCACAAATACTTGGAGGCAAAACTCCAGGGGTGTCCAGAACATAAATATTAGGATGGCTACCAATCTGAAAATGAAAACCAACTATGAATTTACATGATGAACGTAAAAAATACAGAGAAGAGGGAATTGAAGAAACGAGACATGTGGAAACTTCACCATCAAAAGGCATATAGTGAGGGCAATTTTGTAAGAGAAGCTAAATGACGAGAATTTGGAATCCATAGATCATAAATCCAAAACATTCTACTTGCTTAGGAGAAATTATATAGTTTGCAACCAACAAAACCATCATAGGGAAGAACAAAAACATACTATGAATACCAAGGTTCTTAGTCACCCCGCGACCGCAAGTCCACAAGATAAAAGAATTGATAGTCTAATGCCATTAACTGTCATGTTGGCTTATTTAAGTCTATGGACATGCTTGGCATAGAAGTTCAAATGAAGGCATAAAAGAGACAGATTACACACCTTCAGGCTGCTGATATCCTTCGTCTCCCCTGGCAATGGACTCACTGTTGCATGTTTCAACCTTCCTTTCTCTTATAAATAAAAGAATTATGCAACCAAATCATAATCACCGCAAATTCATTTTGAAGGGAAAGAAAATATGGAATACTAGTTCTTTCAAATCGGAGTTGAATTGACAAAATACCAAAGGGATTTCATAAGGTTGAAGTACCTGCAGCGCTAATTCGACCAATTTGATGCAAGGCGTTCGCAAGGGCTGACTTGCCTACATTCGGAATCCCAACAAGCATGATCGTTATGGTATGTTTCGCATGATTAGTCCTCATCAATTCTCGAACTCGGGCTTGTAAAAAGTTCAGGAACTGTAAAATGTGACATACAATCAACTAAAACTAAATTCGATAAACTAAGATTGAATTAGGAATCCACTTCAAAAGATTAAGCATTACTGTCTTCTCATATATGAAAGCTATTTTGGAACTTCTCAGTATCGGACATGGTGTTCAGACTAGAGCCAAACTATTACTGAGCAAAAGTGATCCTTAACACGTAAACTCTACATTCAAGCAAAAGGATAAAACATGTCCTAAATCAGTATCTACGGGCTTTATTTTGGAATTGTTCAATCGTTTATTGCAATTTTTAGCATAACTGCAGACTCCCTGCCAAGAACGATAAATAATGGAAACAGGTCATACGAATAAACCATGTTCATTACAAATTTCATCTTGAATATAATGTAGTTGTATGAGAAACACTGTAACACACAGGAGTAATTTTGTTCCCCAGAGTACCCCAACTCCATGTTGAAAGGCATTGTGAAAGAGATCTTGTAGTTACCTCCTTCACATTCTCCTTATTATGAGAATTGACTTCATAAGAAATGAGGTTTTGTTGGTCAAAGTATGCCCTCCACACCTGTAAGGGAATGAAAGATTAAATCACCGATTTCGAGAGTAAACCAAACCAAAAAGAGTTTGTCCAAGTCGATAATTGAAAGTTCATGCAACTACCATAGATGAATTCTTTTATCTCAATATAACACTACACGAGGCATTCACAAATAAAGTCTGACATCGAATATCATTTACTTAGAACCAAGCATTCAATTAAACATGGAAGCATCAGGTGATTAAATGAGGAGCATATTCGCAGCATACTTCATGTTCACTCTCTCTTAAATGTGCTGATTCTGGCAGGTGGAAATTTAAAGGGATCAAAACAGGGAACTTAATGACACCAAGGTCCGTCAGGGAAAATGACACCAGAACCTACCAATAATTCTAACTGAACACATCTTCCTACTTCTTCCACATTATTTGTGGGAAGTTTTCTATATTCACGGTTCCAAAAAATACATTAATAGTTTGGTATATCAACTTTTACTTTGTAAATTTATCTACATTCTAGTACATTACAGAAAACCTAAGGGTACAAGAGAAACACAACACAACCTTCAACTGCGAGCGACTCACTAGGTCCATCTTGTTCAAGAGTATGATGTGCCTCAAGGAATGTGGGAAGTTTCTGAACAGCTCATATTGTGAGGACAATGGAACCTGAAAAGAATTTGTAATAAGAATAAGGAAATATATGTCAGCGTTACCTGAAAACAAAAGAAAATAATAACTATCTCCTC
>JABCMJ010016141.1:0-21826 GCA_014822125.1 Arbutus unedo
GCAAATAGGACCCTACCAACATAACTTA
The DNA here is from genome assembly GCA_014822125.1 of Arbutus unedo. NCBI lineage: Eukaryota > Viridiplantae > Streptophyta > Magnoliopsida > Ericales > Ericaceae > Arbutus > Arbutus unedo. The sequence goes on from JABCMJ010016141.1 coordinate 29, forward strand.
ACAGAAAGCAAGAACTGGCTAGGATATAGCCTCTTTCTATATATGCAGCTATTTTGACGTTGTCGACATTGTCTCCCTGTGTTGAACCAAGCTATAAAGTCTCGAAAGCTTTCATACTTTTTTCTTGATATTAATTATATAAGTCGCCGATCTTCTATATCTCTATCTAGCTATGAAATAGCTGACATATTCCTTGTTGAGTTGCTTTAAAATTCTGAGGGTTTACTTTGTTGAACCATGTCCTGGTTGTTCCTTTGAGATTTGTTGGGAATGCTTGGCACATGATCTCTTTGCGTACTGCCTGAAGATACATGAAAGGCTTGTAGGTTTCCAGGTGATCTAGGGGGTCCTTGGTTTTGACAAAGCTTTCAATTTGAGACATGAGAAACTTGTGAGGCAAAAGTTTAACACAAGCTCAGGGGTGAAGGGAGGTCGGTCTTTTGCACCAATTCCTCTAAAGAGGCGAATGCCTTCGGTTTCATCTGCTCGACTAAAACATCTAGTCGGGCTTTCGTCTCGGATCTAATCTTCTCATTAAACTTCTGCCTCCTAGAGTCGACCAGGTTGTTTCCTAGCCTGTGGGTTGGCATCTTAGTCGTCTCCATTGACACGATTTACCCCTGGACTTTTTTATTAATGTTGGTGGTTCTTTTTGCATCAATTTATTGTGAATGAATCATTCGGTAATGGTGGAGGTGGTGGGTCCAGGGAGCACTGTATGAGGGGTACGTTCTTCCCTATGAGTTGTTGCATCCCTTGGTTCAATGTCCGGACTTGGTTTTACAATATCTTAAATTGCTCAGAGTTAACCTTCAGATGGCCATCTTGAGGGGTTATCAGGCTTGTCTTGGCCACCTTCATGAGCCTATTGTTTGCAACATTGGGTTTTGGCGTTCTGATCGTGATTTTGGGCTTGAGAGGCCATGGATCGAGTTTGAACCATGAATCGTTCACCGCATATGGGCTTTGGGTGAAGTTCGCATAGACGACGCCAATCAATGAAGGGTTTTTTGGTGCCCTCGATTGTTTGAATTGGAAGAATAACTAAGGCCACTAGTGTGGTGTCAACCAACACCATGTGATGGCTAAGTTAGTTGAAATTGTAGGTATTTGGTGTAGAAAGTTTACTCAAATGATAAATTATCAAGAGCAATGTACCCTAGATAGTGAATGGAGGTGTTTTGCTATAGTATGTTGGGGGGGGGGGGGATGGTTGTGGTGAATTCCCTTTGGGATTTGGTGCCTTAATGTTGATAAGGTTGACACTTAGTGTAGGCCAATAGTCTTACCTGTCTCACTGTCTTTAGGAGTGGTTAGCTCGTTAGGCTTAAGACTGTGTTAAACATATTTCTACAGGGGTTTGAGGTGGTTAAGATGAGTCCTTCGAATATAGGTGCCTCTTGGGTGGACTAGCCAGCTAGTTTTCAAGTTAGACTCGTCCTCCTCCAATGGATGTCCGAGCATAGTAGATCGTAGTCAGTTGTTTGGGCAGAGGATTTGATCAGAATGTTGAGCTTATCACAAGCTACTTACATCGATAAGATCCTAACTTATTTAGCATGACATGTTCTAAGAAAGGGTTCTCCCTTTGAGGCATCGAATTAATTTATTCAAGGATTAGTGTCCCAAGACACCTGAAGCAAGAGAGAAATTGAAGACAGTGTCTTATGCTTTAGCAGTAGGAAGCCTCATGTATGATATGCTTTATACTGAATCAAATATCTATTTCGTTGTATGCATGTTTGGCAGATGCCAGTCTAACCCAGGAAGGAGCATTGTACGACGGTAAAACATATACTTAATTTAGTAAAAGGACTTGAAATTATGTGTTAGTCTTCAGGAAGAAAGTCAAAAGGATTGTAAAATGACTAATTCAAAATATGTGTTTACTTTAGGAGGTGGATCTATAAGTTAGAGTACCGAAGCAACTTTGTATAGCTGACTCCACCATGGAGGCCAAATATGAGGCCTTAGAGGCAACGAAGAGGTTGTTTGGCACAGAAACTTGCTGACGGATCTAGAAGATGTACCTTTGTTACAGTTGGCTACTACACTTACTGTGAGAAGAACGGTGTAGTTACAAAACCGAAGGAACTAATAGACCACAAGAGGAGAAAACACTTCGAACGTAAATATCACCTGATACCAGACATTGTGCAGATAGGCAATGTAGCAGTAACTAAGATTGCATCCGAGAATAACATCGCAGTCCCTTTAACGAAGAGCTTACTAGACAAGACTTTTGATAGTCATGGAGAGGGAATGAAAGCAAGATGCATGGCAACATGGCTTTGAGTCTAAATGGAATATATCTTAGAAAGGTATACTAAAAGTCATGTTTTTATGTCATCAAACTTAGTATTTGGCTTTCATTAGTTATTGAAAGTAATTATTTCAGTTTTATGAGCATTATGTATTCTTTTTTTATTCAATATTATGCATGTGTATGTTTTATTGTGTATAATATATGAATTGGTGTGTAAAGTTCGGCTTAGATACAAAGGGTTAGCTCATTGGTTCTTACATGATATAAGATTGTTTTCACATTGTTAGATGGAGTTGGACAAATTATCGCCATATAATTTTGAGAAGGTGAAAGGGCAATTATTGTTCTTTACTGTCCTGATGGACAGCTTATGAACTAGGGTTGTAATTTGGGTGGAATTAGGCTTTCCTAGCCCTATGAGGAGTCCAATCCAAGTTCACTCAGCTGTCTATAACCACAATAACTTAAGGAGATAATATGAATTCGAATTGAGAAACATAGAGAGAAAGCAGATCATGTCCTGAGTTCACTCTCAATCTGTGATCAGGTATAAGAGGAATAGGGTAGAATATTGTAAGGTGCAATTTGTTTTCGATCATTACTTGTTGGTGATCCGTGTTTGGCCGATCAAACAGATCTCGGAGACATTTCGTTCGTTCATATAGTTCGTAATTTGTTGAGATCAAACTGGAGAGATCTTGATGGTATAAACCCTAATTTTGCCTTTTTTTTCGTATTGTGAAAGCCAATAATGACATCTTTAGAGATTATACACATCCTTGTTAGACTAAATTGAAGCACTATAAAGAACTTTGGTGAACATGTGCGAAGAAATTAGATCTATTTTGTGACTTTTAGCCATTTTTAAGTTCCTTGCATCGTCAGCCATTGTTCAACCTGCATCTGACTGTCAAACATCATTAATGGTTGTAAAAGCATGGAGCAAAAATGTGTTGCACTTTTATTAGCTCAATATTAGGTTGTTAAACTGGAATCTTGTTAATTTTTCTAAGTGACTAATTTTCTTTTCTCGATGGAAAAACTGATTGCATTTCCTTTTTCTTGTTCTGATGCCTAATAGAAAACATAGCATATTCTAGGCAAAATTTACTTTGCTAGTACCAGTACAAGTTAAATCAGTTGTTCCCTTCAGAAGAGGATGACCTAGAGTTTTCTTTTTTATAAGGAGTTGTTGCAACCCTCTGACAGTCTCCTACTCTTTTAGTAGGCTTCTGGATTTTAGTTAACTTTTGGTTTATCAAAAGTTGCAATCCGTATTAAAAATAGTAGTAAAATTTGGAATGTTCCTATTGTCTAAGATCTATTTTCCACAAGAACCATTCATTTCTATATGCATTGCGTTGGTCCATTGCTAGTTTGAGTGTTTGATTGATTTTTCTCATGCAAGCAGTTTGGGCAGCTGTTGTGTGGATATCCTTTAGCTCATTCATTGGAATAGCCACATGAAACCTAATCCTGAATTCTTCCACTTCCCGAACTGTATTTTTGAAACACGCATGAACATTTGGAACTTGTTAATAATGTTAATAAAAAAGGGGAAATAAAAGGCTATGTATTAGCAGTTAAACATTCTTAGATGTCCCTTATGATCTTTTTGCGTTGCTAAAATCAAAATCTTTATCTATCCTAGAAATTCTCTTCATACCCAGAAATTTTACTCTCTATCAGAAGCTTATCTCATGTTTCAGGGAAATGGGGATGGAGGTTTGCTGTACCTTGGGAATGATAGAGAAACAACAAGCTTTGGAATTGAAGGCAGCAGGCCTGACAGCATACAACCATAATCTTGATACCTCAAGAGAGTATTACCCTAATATCATAACAACAAGATCGTATGATGATCGCTTGGAAACCCTCAAGTATGTTCGTGAAGCTGGGATCAATGTCTGCTCAGGTAATTTGGTTAGTTTTTCTATAATACTTTTTCCTGCTTGATTAGAAGCTGCATCATGTTGAAGTTTGATTTAGAGGGTGTTTATCACAGATTTTGTGCAACAACTTTTGGACTCTGGCTCCTCGGAAGCTCTACCAATGTGTTTGCAAAAACTTTTGCTTTATGCAAGAAACAGATTTAAAAGCTGATTCTGAGAAGCATCGATTTTTAGGCTTTCGGATTTTGATCACCTAACTGTCTTGACAAACACCCTTTTATTACTGGTTGGGTTGTAGTTCAATAAATTCGGGGATTAGATACTTCATGAAACAATTGGGGAGGGGCATAAGATGAAGTTGTAGGGTTCAAATCCCAAGATTGACTAGGGTGGATGTACTTAGTTATCACCCAGCCCAAGCCGAAGAAGTCATGTTGTAGAGATGCTGAACTCGTGTTTCCAAAATCATTTGCCTAAGCTGTCACGACCCATCCCGATGTGGGAAGGATTAGTGACTGGCCAACGAGTCTCACTCACTAAAGCCTATTACGTAATTAGTTTAGGAATTTCTAATCTGTTATGTAACAATGTACAATTCAGAGTGCGCGGAAACGTTATCCTTTATTACGTTGAAAGGAAACCAAGGAAGTGTAAATGTAACGTAGACAAACCACAACTTATATTATAACTTCAAAACAACAAGGCCTAACCCAGCCAAACTCTAAAGACAACAAAGTAAGGAACTAGCTACACTATATTACAATGTCTCATGTGTCTGTCTCTACTGTCTGTTGCCTCCTGTCTCATAACCTGAGATGTTGTTTAACAACATCATTAGCATATCGCTGGTGTGAATTCAAATATGAAGTATTATGGGTTTGCCATGCTAGTCAGATGTTTAATGCATGCAATAGAATGTTCTTATTAAAGGAATTCACAGTATCATACCCAGGTCAATGCCCGGGTCAACATCCAAGATTGTTTTATTTACATTCATTATTCAAGATTATCTAATTTGCATTTAGTATAACGGTCACCAAAACTCATAGGTGGGAGCTACCCCCTATGCATTTTTAGCAAACATGGAATGACATCATCCATCAATCACATTGGCAGTGATTAACAACCTTATGTCACACCTCTTGCTATATTTTATCCCCTAGCAGTTGGGGTACCATTTTGAAAGAATTGTTAACACATTACACAATGTTTTCTCAATTAATGCATGGTTTATAATATGAACAGTTCTTTTTGATCTTGCATGGCATTTTGTGATTAAAGCATATAGTCTTTGAAGCATTTTATGCATTCATACCTTTTAAAACGAACACGTAATTAAATCATGTTTGAACTCACCTTTCTGTGACTTGTCTTGTGTACTGATAATAACGTCAAAGCTTCTATTCTATCTCCTACAATTGTCAAGAGTATCTCACTTAGGAGTGAAAATAAAAATCGGGAAACTGGATCGGACTGACGGTTTGAGAATTGAAAAATTTGGTCCGGTCCGGTTTTGGTTTGGGAGTATGGGAAAATCGTTTTTTGGGTCCGTTTTTGGTTTGGGGAACACAAAACCAGTCCAAACCGGACATGACTAGATGGGGGGTATAAATAAAAATATATTATATTTTTAGGCTTATGTGTTATAACTTGTAACCCATTACTCCATTAGTCATTTAATCTATTAGGATTTAGGACCATTACCGTGTATTAGAAATGAAAAATTACTATTTACAGAGAGTGAATAAAAATAGAAAACCACCAGTCTGGGTATAAAAAATAAGAGTAATTTTTAACTGTTCAATCTTTTAGAGTAATGTTCAATGCATTTCTATTGCTGGAAATTTCACTCCAAATTGTTAATTTTTCACTTCTTTTTTGTGGTTGGTCCGAAATATTGTCCAAAAAATTAAAAAGTTCAAACTAGACCGAAACCGGCTCAAAGCGATTAGAACCGGATAGGTGGAATCGGTCCGGTTTCGGTTTACAAAATTTTCAAACTGGACAAACAGTTCGGGCCCATGAATTCTACCAAATTGGACCTATTACAACCCTAATTAGGATTTGGATTTAACGTTTCTATTTGTTCCCAACTCAATGTCATATAAGTGTAGCCTCGTGTCACGATGTTGAAACGAGCTTAGGATGGTCATGCTACATCCTATTCTAGTGGTAAAACAATGGTCAAATCGAAGGAAAAACAATGGTCAAATCGAAGGAAAAACAGATGGTCTAAGGTTGGTCGTAAGGTATGCCTTAAGGTAATGTTATAGCTTAGTTTAATCAAGCATGACTCGTTTTTAGTTGTTGGAGTTGCCTAGGGATGGTCTTGTATGTCCCATTCCCATGCTAGGGTAGTGGTCGGGCCAAGTACCGAATGGTTTGACCCTCGGTTGCTATGGTTCAGTGAAACTAGCTTAAATTACAATTCTCAAGACTCGTCTAAGTTTTTAGAATCCTTATTGCGAAGGCCTTTTACGCAACACCGTTGGCCCACATCCCGATGTCGGAATGACCTCGGAACTGTCACATCTTGTTCTAGACCTAAAATGAGGCCTATGTTATGTTCAAAATATTCCGGGATAGGGTTGATTTTAGGCCCAAATTAAAGCTCCAAAACACATTAGGACTTGCCCTTGCCCAGAAACTGCTCAACAGTTTCCATGGCAGCCTGGGTTATGACCTTCCAACTTCGTTTCTTTTCAGTTTCTAACCTTAACTAACCTATACATGGGATTAGAACTTTCCTACAACTAAACAATCATGAAGAAATAACATAAAATCAATTAAAAATCAAGTCTAGAACACAAGTTCTCCTTGAGAGAAGCTTGTCCTACCTCTCATCTTCTTCTTCCTCCTCCTTTCACAACCTTTGATTTTCTGGGATTTCTTGGTTTGGGTTGGTCGAGTTTGCATTCTAAACTTCAATTTAACACTAATATATGCAAATAAGGTTCGATTTCTATTTAATTGAGGCTTATAATCAAAGAATTAACACTCAAAAAAATAGAAAAAAAGATACAGGGATTAAACCTTAGAGGTGTTTGTTCAAAACCCTTGACCACAAGGTGCTTCTTCTTCTTCGTCTTCTTCTTCTCTCTCTCTCTCTTGGCTGCCCGAAATGAAATGAGGGAGGGAGGTGCTTGGTTGGACCTTTGTTGCAAATAAAATATCCTTACATGCTAATTTTGACAAGCATGAGGTGGCTTCTAACTATCTACTTAGGAGGGTTAAAAGATAGACATGCCTGGGTTTCTTTATTTATTTATTTTTACGTGAGGATATTCTAGCAGGGGATATGTATGAAGAACACATAAAAATCTCCTAGCCTATTAATCCACTTGTCCCCTTAAATCACAAATTATTCTATCCTCGTTCGATCGCGCGCTGTAATTAAATCGTGTTTTTGAAATAATATCGAGGTTAACTTCTATTTGTCGATTAATTACAAAATTAATCTCCAAATGATTCTTCGGTCTCCGATTAAAAATCGAACCCGACCTCGATTAACTAAAATAATTCTGAGATATCTCCTCGTTCACCAAATAAATTATCGAAATAACTTCAAAGTCTCCGTTCATAATTTAATCAAATTTTGAATTACCAAAATATTTCTGGTTTCCATTCTTAATTTTCTTATTCCGGGTCGGAGTCCCACATCCTCTCCACCTTAAGAAGTTTGGTCCGCCAAACTTAAGTACAGTTATTTCAATTAATTACGAACTGAAATGAAATGGCGTTATCGTAGCTCCATAATATATAAATCATATCTCATTCAAGTAAGTCTGGGTATCGTTGACGCATAATCGTGTCCTTTTTCCAAGTAGCGTCTTCTATCGTCTGGTTCTCCCACCAGCCCTTGACTAATGTTATGTCGTTATTCCTCAGTTGCTTGACACGTGTGTTCAGAATTTGTACTGGCCATTCCTCATATCGTAAATTCTTCTTTAATTCAATTGGTGGTTGTTCCAGTATGTGACTTGAATCTGATACGTATCTCCTTAGTATGGACACATGGAACACGTCGTGCACATTGGCGGAGCTGGTTAAGAGGGGTGACGTTGGGGGATGGCCAGCTTCAGTATATTCATCGACGAGCGAGGTAGGTAAAGACTTGAGGTGTGCTAGGAGCAACGGCGAGGAGGAGACAACTTCCAACCCAACACCATAGGAACAAAATCTAGAATTGGACACACAGCCTAAGAATCTAGAAAGCGCCAATGACAATTAGAAATAGGAAAATGACGATGATTAGGATCCAGAGGATCTTGGTACACCACCATGGCCGGAAGAGTATACAGTGGAGTTTGATGATGATGACTTTGGATTTTCAGTGAATGGGCCTGCGGTGCCCCAGTGAGAGTGAGAGAGAGAGATTAGAGAGTCATGCAAATATGTGGGGTGGTTTGGTGAGTTGGGACAACCAGGTGGCATTTTTGTTTTGATAGCTAACCTAGTTGTGTGGTAACTATTTTGGAGGGGTTATGTTTTGTGTACTGTTAACTCCATGACATATTTATCATTGGTATGGTTTATGACTCAGGTTGTAATAACTCTTGGATTTGGATGTTTTTAGTAGTAAGACTTTCCTTTTTGAAGCATTGGTTTTCTTTTTACCATGTTCTATAGTAGCAATGTCTATTTTGTTACAGTGTTGTACGTTGATTCTAAGGAATTGAGAGGGATGATCATAATGGAAAACATGCGTTCGACTGGAAACAAGGGTGCTGAGTCGAGCAACAACAACAACAACAATGATGTGGGTGCTCAATTTGCAGAATTGAGAGGGATGATGCAGATCATAGTTGGGACTATGCAAACTCAGCAACACATTCTGAATGCCCTGCAGCAGTTACTCCATGCACATTTGGTGCATCCTCAACTCAGGGCAGCCAATCCAGAAGGAGTAAACTTGGGAAATATAGGGTAAGATAGGAAGGGCCTATGCAACCGAATGCACCAACACCGGACGTGTTAGTGGTTAAGGAGTTTTTGAATTTGAAACCTTCGACATATGAGGGTGGTATGAATGTGGTAAGGGCTAAGGAGTGGTTGTCAGAGTTGGAGAAGAATTTTCGGCTGTTAGGGTGTGATGAGTATCAACAGGTGGAGGTTGGGTCCTATCTGTTAGTAGGCGAGGCTAAAAGATGGTGGAATCTGAAGAGACGGGCTGAGATGAGGATGAGTTGGGACTATTTTAAAGTCATATTCTAGGAAAAGTACAAGCCTAGGGCGATGCAAACCGCCAAGTGTTCGGAGTTCGAGCAGTTGAAGCAAAACGAGATGTTGATAGTGGTAGATTATGAGGCCTCATTTACCAATTTGGCGGAGTATGCACCGCATTTGGTTGTAACGGATGAACTAAAGGTGAGAAGGTTTGAGGAGGGATTGAGGCATGATATTAGGAGGATGGTGCGTCCTTTTCTATTACCTATCTATGCAGATGTTCTGGATACAACGATCATGTTGGAGCAAGATGCCGATGAGACCAGGAGGTATTGGGATAACAAGCGGCAATAGATAGGACATGCTAGTAACGTTGCGGGACAGAAACGATAGGGTACCAAAGGTTGGGGGAGAGACGGAGGTAATCAGTAGAGGGTGATACCAAAGTATTTGATTTGCGGGAAAGAGCATCTAGGGAAATGCTAGAGGAAAGAGGGGTCGAATTGATGCCTTAATTGTGGATAGCCAAGACTAGGGCAAATACTATGCCAATAGGAGGTCAAGGAGGAGGACAGAATAGGCAGAACAATGTTAGGAACGTAGGGGCAAGGCCCAATAACAATAACAATCGTCAAGGACGACAGGAATCAAAGAGGGGGACAGATACAGGGGAAGGCTTTTGTTGTGGTACCAGATGATCCCAGGAATAATGAGTGTGGTGGCAGGTAACATATTTATGTGTTCATATCCTGCTTATGTATTGTCTTCATTGATGGTATTTTGATTTACTCAAGGGACGAGCAGTAGCATGCAGAGCATCTTCGGGTAGTGCTACAGACGTTGAAGGATCAAGAGTTGTATGCTAAATTCAAGGAGTGTGAATTTTGGCTAAAGAGTGTAGTATTTTTGGGTCATGTTATCACTGAAGAGGGGTTTGCAGTTGATAACCAGAAGATTGAAGTGGTTGTGAACTGGCCTAGGCCGATGACGGTGACTGAGGTTAAGAGTTTTCTCGAATTGGTTGGATATTACCGAAGGTTTGTTTATGACTTCTCTAAGATAGCAGTACCATTAACTGAGTTGACAAGGAAAGGGGAGGTTTTGTGTGTGGACGGAGAAAAGGGAGGAATGTTTTCAGGAGGTGAAGAAGAGGCTGACGACGGCACTGATTCTTACTCTGCTAGAGGGACCAGAAGGCTTTGCCATCTATAGTGATGCCTCACACTAAGGACTTTGGTGTGTTTTGATGCAACATGGTAAGGTTGTAGCCTATGCGTCAAGACAACTTAAACCAAACGAGAAGAACTATCCGACACATGACTTAGAGTTGGCGGCCGACACTATTTGTACAGTGTCACGTGTGACGTTTACACTGACCACCAGACCCTAAAGTGCATCTATACCCAAAAGGATTTGAATTTGAGATAGCGTAGGTGGTTGGAGTTGATGAAGGATTATGATATCAACATCCAGTATCATCCAAGGAAGGAGAACGTGGTAGCGGACGCGTTAAGTCAAAAGACGAGAAGTGAGCTAAATGGTTTATTGGTGGTTGTGGTGTACTAGGATCCTCCGGATCCTCATCATTGTCATTTCCCTATTCCTGATTGTCATTGGTGCTTTCTGGATTCTTAGGCTACGCGTCGAATTTCAAATTTTGTTCTTGTGGTGCTGGGTTGGAAGCTATCCCATCTTCGTCGTTCCTCCTAGCCCACCTCGAGCCTTGACCTATCTCGCTCGTCGATGAATATGCTGGAGGTGGCCATCCCCCAACGTTACCCCTCTCAACCAGCTCCGCCAACATGCACGCCGTGTTCCATGTGTCGATTTGTACCATATTCAATTCACGTACTGGAACAACCACCAATTAAATTAGAGAAGAATTTACGATATGAGGAATGGCCAGTACGAATTCTGGACACACGTGTCAAGCAACTGAGGAATACGGACATACCATTAGTTAAGGTCTAGTGGGAGAACCAAACGACCAGAGAAGTTACATGGGAAAAGGAGACGGATATGCGTCAGAGATACCTGGAATTATTCGAATGAGGTATGATTTATATATTATGGAGCTACCATAACGCCATTTCATTTAAGTCCTTAACTAATTGAGATAACTGTACTTAAGTTTAGCAGACCAAACTTCTCAAGATGGAAAGAATGTGAGACCCCAACCTAGAATAAGAAAATTAAGAATAGAAAGTAGAAATATTTTGGTAATTCAAAATCTGATTAAATTACGAATGGAGACTTTGAAGTTGTTTCGGTAATTTATTTAGTGAACGAGGAAATATCTCGGAATTATTTTAGTTAATCGATGTCGGATTCGATTTTTAATCGGAGACCAAAGAATCATTTAGGGATTAATTTTGTAATCAATCGATGAATGAAAGGACATGAGTCGCTAGGTTAGAAAAGCGATAACTATAAATTCTCCCCAAGTAGGATTTGAACCTACGACCACTGAGCTACTGAGGAAGAACGGACTTGAGGAAGTTGACTCTCGTTCTTTGGACCCAACCTATGACCGAACAAAAATGTGTTCGTCACTCTTTTTCACATACACTGGGGGAAAATGTTATGATAGCAAGCCCCTCCCCAGTTGGAGAGCCTCCGGGACAAGGAGGCGGCATTAACGTCGATATTATTTCAGAAACATGTTTTAACTACGGCGCGCGATTGGGCGAGGATATAATAATTTGTGATTTAAGGGGACAAGTGCAGTAATAGGCTAGGAGATTTTTATGTGTTCTTCATACATATCCCGTATTAGGATATTGTCACGTAACCAAAAAAAAAAAAAAAGAAAGAAGAAAGAAACCCAAGCATGTCTATCTTTTAATCCGACCAAGTAAATAGTTAGAAGCCACCTCATGCTTGTCAAAAGATTAGCATGTAAGGATATTTTCTTTGCAACAAAGGTCCAACCAAGCACCTCCCTCCCTTATTAGATACTTGTAAATACACACATATCCAAGTCTTGCGAAATGGAGATTAGGGCATTTCTTCCATAACATTGGGGCACTTTTGATATCCGGATTAAGAGTCTCTGGACTAGACTATTTCATTTTTGTCCAGCTCAAGCCGTTGTTTGATTGTAGTCCGGATAAGATTGTGAAATTCACCTTAACCAACTTAGTGGCTCATTTGTGGGATAAAACAATCCCACCTAAGGGTTTGGAGGACAAAACGGACTAAACAATTTTTTTTACCAAATTACCCTCAATTTTATCAAGTTGTCTTAAATTCTATCTACAAGACTTTTTTGGATCGTGTATAGACAGAATTAATTTAATTTTTCTTATTTAATAGATATTATTTTTTCCCTTTATGTGTTATTTTTTTGTGTTTGCTCATTTTAAATAACTTTTTGTAAATTATTAGTTGATCACAATGAGGAATCAAAATAGTTAAAAAAATAAAAGCGAAACTTAAAAAAGTTCAGAAATAAACAATTTAAAATTTTTGTTTTTAGTGAACTTTTTAAAAAATTTGGTTATATTGTTTTACTTTAATTCTCTTGTCAAGATAAACTAATAACTTACAAAATTTTGACACAAAATTAATAAATGTAAAAAACTACTTCAAAATTAAGTTAGCCCAAAGTAGAATTCGTAAAATGTATCATTTTCTTTATGTTTTTTATTCTTTGAAGTTAAGGAATTATTTAGTTGATATTGGTAAACATGATAATGTTTGTTTGATATTAATTTTTCTCCATTAAACTTAAAATTTGTGATATATGTTTATTTTTCTAATATATAAATGTTGAATTATAGTATATCAGACGATCAAAGATAATATTTTTTAAATATGTATACTTTTTATTAACGATAAGTCTATAATAGTATTCGAAATCTTATCACTACTTATTTTTTAAAACAAATGCATTGTGTATTTTTTTATTACTTATTTGAGTATTTTACTTTCTGTTTTAGTTTTTTTTTTTTTTTTTTTACTCTTTAGTCTCATCTCGACGAGATAATTTAAGAACATAAAATATTTTGACAAAATATACAAAATGTTTAAAATTGTTTTTGAAGAAAAAATAACCGGGTAGAATTGTTTAAATAGGTAAGTTATCTGGCAATCAAATGTTTACTAAAAGTTCAAAGAAAGATTTTTATTTTTGAGTTATCAAGTGACGTTTGGAAGAAATACTTGAAAAAAGTACCTTTGGGAATCGAACAATAAGTTTCAACTGTAATAAAAAAATAATCAAAGTAATTCTTTTTAAGCAATCAATGTTCTGATGAAAGATATTTCAATATTATGGTGAGGATAAAATAAGAAATATAAAATTTAACCTATCTTTTATCCCAACAATCAAGCACTGAACAACTCACATATTCCTTATACTGCAATTACTGGACCAAACCAAACAAGGGACAACTTTGTTTTTAATCCCAGGACTATTAATCCCTGGACTAATAGTCCGGAACTAACTTATCCCTCACTAATTAGTCCGACAATAAAACGTGCTCTTAGAGTATAACTGTTAGAATATATACATGGATTGCTTTTCGATAATTTTTTGAATGCTTAGATAGAAAGAAAATAATGAACTTTTAATCCATTTCATGAATTAACGTCCCCTTGTGTTACATGTGTTCCATATTGGTATCCATACTTGATGTTTCACTATAAAAGTTGTAGACTTGTTTTTCAAATGTAAACTGTCTACAACATAGTGAAAACTACTCGTATCAATATCCTATTTTTTTAGGTTCTCCCTCTTCGCTGTATCTGTATCCATTCCCTGTATCTGTGAGGGTGCGGCATAGGTTCCAGGAGGCCTTAGGTTGAAGTCTAGCCACACTGTTTTGTCAATCAGTGCGCACTCTCTTGTTCCCGCTCCTTGTTTGAGTCAGTATGTTTGTCTCTCCACGTGCAAGACCCAAGTTTCTTAACAGTTTGATACACAAGGTTGGGCTTATTTGACTACTGTTTAATGTTTTGGCACAGTTGGTGATCTGACAGCTCTTTTTGCTGTGCTTTCTGGCTAAGCAACATAACAATAAGGTTTTTTTTGTTTTTATTTTTTAAATTCAGATAAAGGATGACTCATAATCCTAAGAAAAGTGCAGATTTATTTTTATTTTGCACATTTAATTTTTAAATTTCTTGTCATTTTCGAGGATATCTCACGCAGGTACAAAGTTAAATTTAGGTAGTGATTTGCAAATGTAATGGAGATTTCTAGTGGAGGCTTTGGTGAGTAAAATTAGATTTTGGTGAATAACTTAGATTTTCTTGTGGCTCTGGTTTAATCATTGTATTTTAATTGGACTGCAAATGTAATATCTTTTCTTGACTGAAAAAATCTTTTCAGATTGGCGGGTTACATGATTTATGAAGCTAACTGGTTATGTTCTGTTAATAGGAGGAATAATAGGGCTAGGAGAAGCAGAGGAAGACCGAGTTGGTTTACTGCATACGCTTGCAACACTCCCGACACACCCAGAGAGTGTTCCCATCAACGCACTGGTTGCAGTAAAAGGCACGCCACTTGAAGATCAAAAGGTGATTCTCATAATCTGTCTATGTGAATTATGGAAGCATTGTTGAGCAATAATTTTTACATCTAAAAAATTACTCCCTCCTTCACATTTTATTTGTCCATTTTCGACAATCGTGCCTTCAATTGGATCAACAAATAATGTATTTTTGTAAATAATTTTTTCAACTTTTTCCTACCAATCAAAAGATCTAATTGAGATTTTTTGATTGGTGAAAAGAAATTGAATTTATTTGTACTAAAATACCTGATTACTGATCTGATTAGAGGCACGTCTAAGGAAAAAGGAAGTCGGGATTATTTACATTTTGTCAAGGTTTCAGCCATTCTTAGCCGCCCTTTCTTCTTGCTTGGGTTTCTTAGTCTGTACCATACAACGAAGTTTCAAGGGTTTAAAAACAGGGCGATGGGACATCAGTGGGATGAAAATCTTTTAGTGCGGATAGCTTCCGTGATTGTGGCATTTTGTATCCTATTACAACTGTTGTCTTTCATTATACTCTCTGGATTCTCCGTTCATTTATTGAGATGATGGGCATTTGGTTACGTTTCCTTTATTTGATTAGCTTCACTGATTTTGAATTGGGTAGTGGCTGGAAGTGGTGGTGAGACGATGAAAATTTGTTTTGCAAGCAAGTGAAACATCTTTTTGGTTCTCAAGTTTTGGAAGTTGTGAAAATTGTGAATATTATGTTGAAGAAAAAGCAAGTTTATCAAATCTGTTTTTGTTTACAGTTTTCGGATTTTGTGCAAACAAAACAGAGAACATAAAAACATCTCTTCATGAACCAACACCTCAGTTGTTCGTTTGTTATTTTGGTATATCTATTATTTTGTTTCTCACCGAGTTGAAAAGTTGACTCCAAGTTTTTGTTGTTTTACTGGAACTGTTGTATCATACTATGTAGCAACTAGCTTTCTTTTCCATACACTGCACAACAAGATATGCACAACTTCTAGTATAATTTCTATAACCCATTTTTTATTGCTATCATTACTAGCATCACATGAGAAATTTCATAATTCCTTGGATTTGATTTGCAAGATTGATAGTTGTTTACTTGTCCTTTATCCAGCCAGTTGAGATATGGGAGATGGTTCGGATGATAAGCACGGCCCGAATTGTTATGCCGAAAGCAATGGTTCGTCTGTCAGCTGGAAGAGTCCGGTTCTCCATGCCGGAGCAGGCATTGTGCTTTCTGGCTGGAGCGAATTCTATCTTCACTGGTGAGAAGTTATTGACAACTCCCAACAATGATTTTGATGCAGATCAACTCATGTTCAAGGTGCTTGGACTCACCCCAAAAGCTCCCAGTTTTTCCGATGAGGAAGTGAAAGATTTAGAGGCAGAAAGTTGTGCAGAAGCAGTCTAGTTAAGGTAGAGAGAATTATGGTAGTTTTATCATCGTGCATAACATAACTAAACTGGATCATTGTTGAAACTCATTAATGTGAAAGATGTTCTTGGGTTATGAAGGGTCGTGGGCCACTGATAATGTACTAAACCCGGCCACTGAGGTGAGGCTAATTCATCTCTCTCTCTTTTGTGTGTGTGTGTGCGCACGTTTTCTTCTTTTGCACTAAAATCGGATAGCACTTGATTGTATTGTATTTAATTGTACCATCAACCGAAACAAATCAACTCAGAGAGAAATGAGGAAATTATTGATCCGAGAATACAAGTTTATGGAGTATCGAAAGATTGTGTGAACAAGACTCACAATATAATGGTACTCTTTGGTATTTGTTTGCTACTCTTCAATCACCTAGGCGTATTAGGAATGAAACACGATTCAAATGTGTGTGACTCGTGGGTGCGAGTGGCATGTGATTCTTTGTTTTGCCTCAATGAAGTCAACTTGGAATGTCTGAAATGCTAATGGAAAATAAAATGAACTGAATTGAATTGAGAAACAACTATGGAGTTGCATTCATCTCTACGAAATAATAAAGTTGCAAAGAAAATGACAAGTAAATGTTAGATAGACTAGATGAAAATTACCTATATATCTCTTCAATTTTAGGTTTAATTTTATTTGTCCTTGTTTCAATTTGAACATTAAGTCCTTCAAACTTTGACATCAAGTTCAATGTGACCCTTCCGTTTAAGTCCGTCTAGTTTGTCTAATTGAGAGTGGTCATGTGCATTGCACATGACCTTATGAGAGGGCATTTGAGGTATTTTACTCCTTCTCAACACCCAGAATCTCTCTCTTTCTCTCCCTCTCCCTCTCCCTCTGTGTGTTAAATGACTTTACAAAAATTTTAAAGTACAATCAAATTAATTTTTCATAAAATCGCCAGTAATTCACCATCCCCTTTTCAAACACCATTGGTAGTCAACTATTTCTCCTCATTCCCCAACACCAATAGTAGCCAACAATTTCTCTCTCTCCCCCTCTCTCTCCTTGCCCCT
The DNA here is from genome assembly GCA_014822125.1 of Arbutus unedo. Classification (NCBI taxonomy): domain Eukaryota; kingdom Viridiplantae; phylum Streptophyta; class Magnoliopsida; order Ericales; family Ericaceae; genus Arbutus; species Arbutus unedo. The sequence goes on from JABCMJ010016141.1 coordinate 17,290, forward strand.
CCATGGCAGCTACGATCAACACTTGATACCCTACACCCTCAAGAACTATCTCCTACCACCACTCACTTTGCCAATTGCCATTACTGGCCACCCTCACCATGGAAAGCATTTGTACGCACCCTCCTCTTCCACCACCCAATGCAAAATAAGCCAATAATAGTTGAGGTGGACACGATAGCAAACCAAATTTCATAGTCATCCCAACATTAAATTCAAAATGAACAACAAATCAAAAGTATCAACCACATTCAACACAAAATAGACCACCACTGCATCTCGGGGCTAAAAATACTGATTTTTTTATTCTTTTATGCTTTTTTGTGTGTGTATTAAATTAAGTTAAGAGAACGCGTTAGGATCTTGATGAAATTCGGAGATTTCTATAGATTTGTGGGTTTGTTATGTTAAAAAATTCAGACAAAAAAGATATAAACTTTTAAGGATGTTAGCATCACTTTATGTTTTTGTATTGTATAATGTTCAATTCGTATTCTTTTGCTTCAAATTGATTACACATTAATTCTCCAATTAAATTGGTCCAATGGATTTTTTCTCAAATCAAGTAACTCCTATAACTAGAAATGGGAGTTTATACTTCAATACACATAGATATTTATGTATATGAGTATATTTGTGATTGTAGGGGGTGTAGAGAAAGAGTAATAAGTGAATAGGAAGAATTTAACTATGTTCTCGAGGAAAAGAGGAGAAACATTGGGTGTTGATGGGTGGTGGTTAATTGAACCCAACACTACATCCATTGGATTCAACCCAATCTTCATCTCTCTCCAAATGTTGGGTTGTTGCCTTCGGTGCGATCACCTAATGCAATCCCAATAAAGGCAACAACAGTGCCTAGTGCCTCCACTTGAACATTCCGCAACAAGAAAATCCACACCCACTCGCCTCCCACCTTCATTGTCTCCCGACTATACCCACAATCCTGATCCTGAAACCCACGACAACTAGAACCACCACCATCAATCCCTAGTGGATGGGAAGTGGGAAGAGAGAGAGAGAGAGAATGGGAAATCTGGTTTTCAAAAGTTGAAGGAGGGTGAGAAATACCACAATTACCCCTTAGACTTGGTCATGGGCAATACACATGGCCACTCTTCATTAGACAAATTGGACGGATCCAAATGAAAGAGTCACATTATACCCAATGTCAAATTTTGGGGGCCTAAAGTTCAAATTGAAAAAGAAGGTCATGGGGAGTCAACCACAACTATGTGGCTCTTTGAAGGTCACTAGCTCCGATGAGTTTAAGAATGTTGTCTATTCTGTAATGAGACATGTTTCCATTGGGTCAGTGCAAAGATTGGTGTTCACGTGTTATTCACTAAAGTGTCATCACGCTCACTTCATAGACATCGTCATCATCCCCCATTTGATTTTTAATATTAAAAATAATAAGCTCGAGTGTCATGTTTCCAAATGACATGTTCAATAACCCATTACGACAATGAATGATATCATTGGATGTCTTTAAAAAAGGTCGTTCGAGAGTGATTGGAGTTTGTGATTGAGGATTGGCCATAGGGCATGTATCTAGCACCACGAAATCCACATGGTAGACAAATTTGTTCAGTTGGACTAAGACATTCTCTACTAATCTTGTCGGTACCCCAACAATGTGGTCAGTTAATTGGAGAGCAACGAAGGTTGGATTCATCCCTTCGAATCCCAATTGTTCATAGACGAGTAGGGGAGTGAATTCACACTTGCTTCTAAACTCAAGCAAGGCTTTCTCAACCTTCTTGCCCCTAATTATGATGGAAATTGTGGGCCATCCATGGTCCTTATACTTTGGGGCACAACAGTTTGGACAATTGAGCTCACTTGTTGCGTCAGAAATACCTTCTTTTTTTTTACATTCAGCTTGCGCTTAACATTGTACAAGTCCTTAACCAATTTGGTGTACAATGGTATTTGCTTGATGACATCCAGAAGTAGAATGTTAATCTTTACTTGCTTGAAAAGCTCGTAAATCTCAACACTTGTCATTGGTTTAGAAGGTACCCTCAATCTTTGAGAATGTGGAGCCTGGATTGCACAAGTGGAAATATCAGATTCTCCATCTCGTGGAGTTTCTGATACATTACCACTTAGAGGTTCCACAGGGTCACAAGAAGTAGTGGGAACCAGAGCAATTGACTTTAGAAAAATAGTTTTATCAACTTCCTTGCCACCCCTGAAAGTGATTATCGATTTGGCCTATTTCACATTTGAATTTGTAGCAAGTGAGCTACTTACAAAGTGTTGACCTTGGTGGTTCTCTTGACGTTGAGCGGGAAATCTTCTCTTCTCTCTTGTTGGATTGACCCTAATGAAGTGATCAATTTAGTGAACTTGGAATGAATGTCCCAATGACTTGTGTGTTTTGTTCATGTATATTGGATTTCCCCTATATGAACATTTGCATAATGTCTTCAATACTCCACTTATGAGGTGGCTATAATAAGCTTTAGAACCCACGGGAGGTCCTTGTAGAGCATAAGACTGTGGTTGGTATGGAGCATACCTCGGAGGTCCTTGACCTTGTTAAGGTTGATAGGATGGGATTAATTATGGTATGGGCCTTGATTTCCATATTTGTTTGGTTTTGTTTAGGGTAACTAGACGGACCTTGAGATGGTCCAACATTCTCAGCTTCTTTCTAGTGAAAGTTTGGATGATTTCTCCTCGTAGGATTGTATGTATTGGAATAAGGGAGTTGAATAATTTTTGTGGTCAAGTTAGAGCATTTACTTCAACTAGCTCTGTTCCTTAGAGTACCTCTTTGATAGCAGATATAGTAGATAATCATTAGTAAAATGCCCTTGTATGTTACAGATCACAAACATCTCTTCAACCTTAGCCATGGTGGCTACTTTGTTGACTTTATTCACTTCCATTTTTTTTTCTAATTTTCTTGTGGGTTGGACGACTTTTTGATGGAGGTCATCTTCTTCCCTTAGAAATTTCTAGGATTAATTTGGCCATGGTTGATGGTTTGGTTAGTCTTGTCGGTGGGATCATAATAATCTCAAGACTGATTTGTTTTGGCCAAAATGTCAAAGTACTCTAAGGCTTCTTGGGGTTCTTTATTCAAGAATTTTTCGTTGCGAATCATATCAATGAATTGACAATTTCTTGGGGAGATCCCCTCATAGACGAAGCTGACTATTTTTCAATCATCATATCTATGATGCGTGACTGCATTCACGTAATTCTTGTATCTCTCTTAACTTACACAGGATGACTCATTTGGTTTTGAAATTTTGAATGAGTTTTTTCAAAGCTGTTGTTCTATAAATGGGGAAGAAATTTTTAAAAGCTTTCTTTTGTATTTCTTTCCAAGTCTACACAGATTGGGTAGGGAGTGGCTCGACAATGTCCAACCCCTAATGGAAGAAAGACTACGGACTGTGATTGAACTTAGGTTTTTCGACGGCAAGTGGGTGAGTGATCCAAATTGTTGACACTTCAGGCACTTCCTTGTATAGTTAACGACATCTTCATGCCTTCCGGCCTCCACTATCCTTGAATCATGGCCCGGTGGGCCAATGATCATTGCCCTTTTAAACTTCTCATTCCCTTTCATGTATTTCTACGAGAAAGACCTGCACCTCTTGTGGTCTGACACAACATGGTATGGTCCTATGAATGACATCCAATAGAGTTTTCTTTTGGGATTCAGCTAGAATCTTGTTGTTTACTACCTGGCTATGGGCAGGTTTGCCATCTTTTCGTAATGTTCCCTTTTTCAGGTAGTTGATGATCAAGTCAGCCCAATACGCCCTATTGGTGCTTATGGAAAGGCATACATGTTGTTATTCTTCAATGGACAGCCTCAGCTGGTAGGTGGTTGGGATACTTTGTGTGAATTTTGCTCCTATGGCCGATGTCAAAGAAGCCAAGGGGTCCGCATGATGGTTCTACTCTCTAACGGTCTGCTTTATCATCACTTATCCCAACTAATTTATCATCTTTCTAGCTAATTGGGAGTAGGCCGCCATCCAATTGTCTCCCACCTCTTATTCTCTCTCGATTTGCTTGACCACTAGCTTGCTATCACAATGGATGGTGATCAGCTTTGCTCCCAAAGAAATGGCATGTCTGAGTCCTGTTATAATAGCTTCATACTCGGCTTCATTGTTTGATACTCGGAACCCCGAAGTGATATATTGTTCAATCGTCACCCCCTTTGTTAAGGTTAGTACCATGCCGACCCCTACTCCTCAAGCGTTTGATTACCCGTCATAGTACATATTCCACTGGGGACTTGACTCCTCTATTTTCTCCTGTTGCGACGGCTCGACTTCTTCATCATTTGCTCCTTGAGATGTTGTCTCTCCTAGTTTACCATGAGTTTGGGTGGAAGGAATTTGGTCAGCCTGTGCTTGGTTGTGTGCTTCAGTCTGGGTAAGATCGGCTATAAAGTAGGCCAATACCGAGCCCTTCATGGATTTTCTGGGCACGTAATTTATCTCATATTGATCGACCGGCAAAAGTGTCGCTGATGCGCCGGCCAAATCAATATTTTAATTTGTTT
>JABCMJ010016142.1:3972-18949 GCA_014822125.1 Arbutus unedo
GATGCTTTATTTTATATGTTCAATATGATTTTTTGTTAAAAAATATTATTTGAAATATGTATATTAATTTTAGCTTTAAATCCAAAATAGTATGCTAGTACACACCGGTATCGGTATGTACCGTACCGGTAGCAAAAATTGATAACTTTGCTCCCTCCCTCCCTTCTCTAGCTTGAGCTCTCTCTTCTCTCTACCATCACCATCAATTCTCTTCACCATTTTTGAATTCCTTTGAGATATAGAGTGTTCTTAGCGTGATCTACCCATCTCCAAAGCTTGATCGTTATCCCGAAGCTCGGAGGAGGAGATTTGAAGCTTGAAAAACTCGTGGAGCTAGTGTTTTCCTTTCGTCACCAAATTTTTCAAACCGAAATTTGCGGTAGGAATGTTTGACCTTCTTTTTATGTTTATGAGTGTTATTGATGGTAGAAATACTTTATCTGGTCGGGCTAGAGTAAAAATTTGAGTTTTAGTTCGAATTCTTGAGCTTTCTAGAAACCCAGAAATTGACTAGGCAGCTTAAGCGACCATCATGTCGCTTGAGCAACGTGCGCATCTTAGTATTCGCTCGAGCGACTTGTTTAGCGACTCTTCCTATCTTTGAGTTGCTCGAGCGACCATCACTTCGCTTGAGCGACATGCCCTGTTTTGAGAAATTTTGATTATGACTTCGGGATATTTTATTTATGGTTTTGGGCCATAGTTTGGTACATTATATTATGTTTATGAGGTTATATGCTTATCTCTTATATTTTGGTTCGACTTTGACATATTCCAAGAAGGTTATGAATTGACAATTACATGTTATGAACTTGTGATTGTTTATGCACTGACATGATGGATTGTGGTCTAGCCTCCATGTTGAGATGTGTTAGTGATATCAGTATTGTGGCCTAGCCTCCATGATTAGTTGTGCTAGTAATAAATGAACTGATACTGGTCTCTTTGGAGGGTGGTGCTAGTGATGAAAATTGTCTAGTTTCCTGAGGGAACCGTATTAATAAGATGACATATGTTATTTGGTCATCTTCAGATGAGGTGCTAATGTTGACAATTGAGATTCACGGATCGGATGAAATGTTGGAACAACTAACGAAACGGATTGCATGAACTATTGAATTATGAGATGAATATATGGAACTTGATATCCTTCATTGCCCGGTTTAGTTTCATAACTTGCTTATGTCATTATGAAATGTTCACGTCATATGCCATATTATTTTATTTTCATATAATGTTGACATATATATTTCTACTAGGTTGTGTAGCTCACCTTATCATTTTTCAGGAGTTGTTCCGGACGTATAGCATGAAGTGCGTGAGATGCATTTGATGATTCATGTTTTGAAGACTTTTGATAGGAGTTACCCGATATCTTTTTACTAATTTTTGAAAGATGTAAAGTAACTTATTTACGTTTTATTTCTTCATGTTTGAAAGAAATTGCAAACGTTTGAACTTTCATGTCGGGGATTGTCCATTTTGATGTAAACTTCTAAATTTGATCTTGATACTCTATCATATATGGAATGAATTTGGAATATTTGGGTTGTTTATTGAGCATTGCGAGGTTTTAAATTATGCAATATTATGGTTTAATTATGTTAAAAAATGAGGACATGACAATCTACCAATAGAACTATTCCTTTCTATTGGTACTAAGTGAATTATTCCATTGAATTGTTGCCTTCTACTAGTAAAAATATTATTCTTTACTGATACATATGCAAGTGGTCTTATTTGGCATTTATGATCTTCTACCGGTACATATTAAGTCTGTTCAGATTATTACTTGTGCGATCACCTTGAACTTGAAAATCATTCAATGTAATTCATACACTATGTTTGAATAATGGATTAAGCCATATTAGAATCTTCATGATCGTAGTTGAACGCTGTCATTGGAACTCGATAGTTTAAACACATTGAGTGTAGATCATTGACCTTGTCCCAGCTTGATACTGAACCATGTAACACCACATGTTGCATTCATGCTATGTGCATACTTGAAATTCAACAGATCCTTGTTATTCGATGATTGTTGAACCACTTGGGATTTGAAAATATTGGACTTTAATTTGGAATTAGAGTCCTGTAAACATTTTCGTATGCAAAGCATGAGAATATAGTCTTAGGTGACTTGAACATTGTGGATGTTCTCCTGAGATTATGGCTTCTATTTGGGATATCTTGAGTCGTGTTATGACTCGAGCTGACTTAATTGTATTGAGCCAAACCACGTCTTGAGCTGAGTTGTGCCTTAAGTCATGTCATGTCTTAAGCCAAGTTATGTTCTCGAGTCTTATTGTCTCAAATGTCATAAAGTCGAGTTGTAGTATAAGAGAATCTTAGGATGTATTTTGATGTTTGTGCACAGTATATGAAAAACATGATTATTGAGAACATAGCAAACGAAAAGCAATGTTTGGGATGATAATGATCGGGAACCCATGTAAGAGCATAGGGCTTGAGATCATAACAAACAAAAATATCATGAATATAGGAGAAAATGATTGAGTAGATTTATCATGACGTTGTAATTAGCACGGACATTGATTTATGCTATCGGCATCTTGACCGTTGCCTAGTGGTGGTCTTTAATATGCTTGTTGTTTCAGTGACGTAATGATTAGCACACTCAGTTATGTTCTATGACGTGGTAATTTGGTATGATTTGGAGATAGGATTCGACTTGGACTTTCACACTTGAACTTATAGGGTTGATGGTACAATTTGACCACTATTATTGACATTAGTTATTTCTCGCACTTATGTATTAGCACTTTTAGTATAACTGTGCATTATACATTTTATCATACACGTCAATTGGGGTACAAGAGTAGAATTGTTTACTCAGCTTGATAGCTCATGGAGCTACTTTTTGCCCCTGGTAGTTCACGCAAAATGTTGATGATAGGAACGAAGAGCCAGAATATCCGACCGGCAACAACATTGGGAGACTTCATAGAGCCTTAGTTTACGTAGACTTGCTATGGATTTTTATTTTTAAAGTTTTTTTAGTTATAAACCACTTTTTGTACAAGACCATACTTTTGTATTTAGTATTTGTAACTCAATTTGTATTTTTATTCATTTTAATGAAATGACAAACGAGTGAAATTTTGAAAACTCTTTATTTAACATCTCTAAATTTTGAGGTGTTACATTGACGTAGTAGCCTCTTCAGCTAGGTGAACTATAAAATATTGGCATCGCCATAAGAGAATTCGATTATTCTCTCTCTTAATCACTTTGACTGCTCTTTCATACACCATCCTAATTCGAGGGTCCATATCATGTGCTACATGGTGGGGGACCAGAGCACCGAAGTTGCACAAAAGTTGTTGTAAAGGCGCGCAAAAGTTGTTGTAAAGGCCCTCTTGTTTCTCGTTGTTGAAAGTCCACAAATGCCAGAGTCCGGTGTAGTAATCTTTCGGGCTGGAGTGCCTCTCTAGCTATTATGGATCCCTATAGCGGCATAGTATCCATTGACATTCATGATCATTGTCATCGCCTCATATTGTCCATCGGGAAAACCTAATTTTTAAACACAAATTATCGTTGTCACTTATAGAAGACAACCATACAAAAAAATCGTACAGTTGAGTAATGCAACCTTATGCACATCTACTGATCAAAGTGTAGACGTCTCACTCAGTAACTTCTTATCCACGTCTGACGTCTGACTCATTGACATCTTATCACAACACGTCTTTTCTATCCGTACAAAAAAATGCATGGTTAATTTCAGTTTTACAACATGCTTCTTGCATGCACTAAGAAGAGCAATAAATACTCACACATCAGTATAATGCGCCCTCTTGATAACGATAAATCATTCATTACTAAACAAGAATACAAATAGTGTCACGACGACATGATTGCAACTCTCAACCACATTTTCTATGAATTGTCAAAATAGAAAGGTCTAAACCATAATTTGTTGACTACTAAACAACAATATAAATTAATCTACACAAGAAGACAAATTTTGAGGTTGTAACAATAGGGAAACATAAAATATTATATCAGCAACACTACGACTACTAAATTTTTTTTTGACACTTCTGGATTATTGTGAATCCCTCCTAATTGTTCTAATCAACGGCTAAGGGTCAAACCCGCTCCTCCCGCTCCTCTCAGTGTCGCTCGTTGCATCTACAATCAAGCCCTAGCCCATGACTCTCTGGATCATTATTCGAAGTTCAATATGAAGCCCCCAAAACATTGCCACGTAGACAATTTTCTCTTTTGTCATATATCATCTCTATTAACCGTGCTTTCAAAACCTTCGCCTGAAATTCTACACATCTGATTTCGAATTTGTTGCGATGGACGACTAAGTTGGGTTATTCAAGCAATACAATAACATCCCCTCAAAGCAATGCCAAAGTTGGAGGATCAACCAAAGGGAGCACACACAGTGGATGGTACTCCTGGACTACGGGGATAGAAGTATGCCATTTCGTTTAAATGCAGGGGTATATACGGGAGCACAATGTGGAACGGTAAAGGAGGAGAGAGAGAGAGAGAGAGAGAGAGAGAGAGAGAGATTTTCCAGGAAAAACCAACCCAAATGTCTGTCAACGTCTCTCTCTCCGTTTACCGATCACAGCCTTCTTTCCTCTGGTTCTCCTCCTCCTCCTCACTATTTGTCAATAGAATCCGTCAACCCCTTTTCTCACGCAATTCTTATGTATTGTAAAAAATCCAAATACAAAAACCCCAAAACCACCATTAATCCCTAAACCACCCTCAACATTTACCTCTTTTCCAATACCACCATTCCCTCTCCTACCTTCCATCTCCAACACCCATTTCAAACTCTTCTTTCTGGTTCCCTTCTTCATCATCATCATCTTCTTCTTCTTCTTTTTTTTTTTTTTTTGTTCTGATTTTTTCTGGGCTACTTTTCCTTGAACCAAATGGGGTGTTGTTTTACATTTCTGGTTTCCAAATGAAGGGTGTCTGCTAACGTGAAGAGGCGGTGGCATCGTGGCCGTACAACGGTTTGAGGATGGTGGTAGTGCCGGCGGCGGTGGCGAGGGGGAGGTGGGCCACGTGGGAGGAACTCATCCTCGGTGGCGCCGTTCTCCGTCACGGGACCCAATCCTGGGACGCCGTTGCTTCGGAGCTCCGAGCTCGAACTCTCTATCCCTATAGCTTCACACCCGAGGTAATTATTTCTCCTAATATATTAAAGATTCAAATTTAGACGTATATATACAGGCAGACATTCATATATGTTTGAATTTGATAATAGTAACAAACATAGATAAACACAAAGACAGGAAGAATTGATAATTATTTCGTGTTCTGTAATCTTTATATTTGTTTGGGTTGGGAAGTAAAATGTGTCATTTGTTTATGGTGGAACTTTGATTGTGTGGGGTCATGACTAGCGAGTATAATTGCAAGAGATAAAAACAGGTGATGAAAAGCAGATAATAAAACTTGTCCGCTAAATTTCACTGACCTCCCTTTATTTTGAGAAATTAGTATGACTTCCCTTGCGTTTAAATTATTATGCATTTATCTCTTGATCGTTAAAATCAATCAAATATCATTAGTCAAGCTATTGAAATTTCAAGTTCGTGATTTTTTGACGCAATAAATTACGGCATAATTTCTATCGGTCCGAAATAACATATATTGAATGTTTGAGATTTTTTTGAAATCAAAACTATCTTAAACACTGTCTAAGTTTTGATTTTAAAAAATCTAAAATTGTTTAACATAAGTTATTTTAGATGTTATTGGAATTATGTTTGTTTTGCAAAATCAAAAATCTCAAACTTGAAGTTTCAATAGCTTGAGTAACAATATTTGACTGAATTTCACGGTAGAGAAGTATCTGCATAATAGTTTCAAAAGTAAGGAAAATCAGAGTAATTTCTCAAACTATAGGGAGGGTAAGTGTATTTGTGAAAAATCCCAGGGGAGGTCAGTGTAATTTACCCTAAAGCTTGGGGTAAACGTCATCCTTAGTCCCCAAGTATTATCCAATTGTCAATTTGGTCCCCAAGGATTCAGTTGAGTCGATATAGTCCCCGAATATACAATTGAACTTAAGATATTCCTTGGTGTTATTGTAAAATGCAATTATTAGGCTAGTAATTTTAGTAAATTTTAGTAAATTTTATAAGTACCCACCCAAATTCTTAATAATTTCACAACAATCTAAACTGAGAAGTAGATATGCGCCTTCTGGTATTAGAGTTCCCTTCTTTGACTGATCATTATTAAATGAATTATATCTGCATTGGATAGTATAGTACCAAGAAGTAGAACAAGACCTCTAATAAATAATATACATAGCTTGGATAATACTAGTGTGAGATAATACATACAAGGGAATGATAGATCTGTAAGACACTTAGTAATCAAAAGAATAACATCGAGTCAGAGCCTCGACTGATGCTGAAAATATTTCCCTATGCCAAATAGATTGTTTTAATAGAAGGGGTCGGAGGCGAGCGCTAGAAAAATAACTAGGGAATATATTACGTGTTTTCTACGATAGTAGCACAATTTTCAGAAAGAATAAGCTGATCAAGATACTTCAAAAACAACTGATAATCTAAAGCAAAAGTTAAGAAATACTCACTCCAACCATATATGTGTACGTGTGTTTATATCAAACAAGGAACCTTTCTGTAATTAAGCAAACTTATAAGTAGCTCTAAAATTTGTAAGAACTACACTGACAGAAATCAGTACCATTAGGGATGGAACTGATAAAATCGGTAGTCCGGGACCAAATTGGCACAAGCAGCATTGGTTATGGAGCAATTATATAATCTTCCCTAAGACTTGCTAAGATTTGTAACATGCCATGATGAGGTATAGTTTCTACAAGGGCCCCTATAGTTTTAGATGGATTTCACTTTGGGCCCCTAATTTTGTCAAACCCTCCACTTTCATTTTGTGTTTTTAGTACCTCTGCCATCATTTGTTAGGATTTTGAAACGTTGCGTGCAAGGTGTGTTTTGGTTTGGAAGGTACTTTGTCCATTTTTCTCTGTTATTTAAAAGGTAGTGTTGTGGTTTAAGTTGACTGAATTTTTCCAAAAGAAGGTAAAACAGGAGGCTATAATGAAAAGGAAATTCTTGTCCTGCCTACAACAGGTTGTGTTATGATCCCAGTGATCCTTTGTTCCAACTTCAGGATTTCTTAAGTTCCAGCTGGAACTGGAGGGACTGCAATTGAATCTGGAGTCAGATTATAGGAGCCTGTGGTATAAATTATTCATTTGTTTTCTTGGACATGGGTTGGTTTTGGAAATCTAAGATGCCCTAAAATTATGTCCGCGTGGATCGCACATGTCAGTTTGGGTCTAAATTCTAAAATAATGACAGAGGGACTACAGTATTTTAGACGAGGACTCGGTGGAAACATAAATAGAAGTGTGGGGAGTTTAGATTGGTAAGATTGAAAGTGCTACAAAATTGAAATTTCACATTAACTATAGGGACCCATAATGCAATTTACCTAATATATCACAATGATTAGCAAGGGGTGACTACCTACCTTTGAGCTAGTTTTGAATGCTAAATTTGTGTAAGAAAAAGGATATAAACTTACCTCTAAGGTTATGAACTTATAAATTGGACCAGAGTGAATCATGTATTCCAAATGCCTGATCAGCCCCAGCTCTAAGCTCTCTCACTAGTGATAAGAGTAAAACTAGGAGGGGAGGTGAATGTTAACCATGCTTTCCACAAAAATCCTGTGTGGGATGTTCAATAATGGGCAGATAGATTTTGGGAGAAGTCTGATACACGTAGAGAGATGATATCAACAATTTTTTCCTTCGTAGAGAGATGACGCCGACATATTTTTTCTAGTGTATCCATACATGTAGCTAACTTCAACCATTCGTATGGTATTAGCATTACCAACCAGTATGCCCAAGATTAGTTGGAACTTTATAGTCAATGAATTTCTTCTACCAACTTTGCATAATTGAGTGCGTGGTCGAATTTTGGGTCCAAACCCCACCTTTTAAGCGGATCTACGTAGTTATGTGGTAAGAGCTACATAATTCCCACTTTAACAGGCTGCTAGAACACCTGCAAAATTTTAGGAATGTTAAATCTTTTGCCAAATCTGACACAAGGTTTTGCAACTGTGAAATTTTTGCCCCAGACCCTCTACTACGAGCTTTTCCCATATGAGACCCAATTACTTTATTGCTTTTAATCTTTCTTACTTCTTTCATTCAAGGATCGTACTAGTAAATGGTTGTGTTACATTGATATATGCTCAGGTACCTTATCATGATCATCTGATTAAAATTTTGAATTGATATGCAGCAAATGAAGTTTGTCTGATTTAAAATTTATTTCATTTTTGTTATGTTCAAAATGACAAAAACTTATCCATCTGTGCAGGCATGCAAAGCCAAGTACGAGGACTTGAAACAGCGATATTCTGGCTGCAAGTGAGTAGGGACTTGTGTGTTGTAATCGAATTACTTTGGGTGGATGACTTAATTATGGGAGCTCCTAGATGGGTTGTTTAATCTAGTGGTACATGCCGATTTATTGTATACGACTTGAGGGATTAATAAAGTGGATATTTTAGTATATGAATCACTGCTTTTGGTGTTCTAGATTCCAAATAAGTTGTTAAAATGCTTGATGCATGGCATGAAATGAGTAAAGGGAAGGGTTAGTTTACTCCAAACGCATATTACAATTACGATTTATTGGGAAGGATTTGCAAAAACCTATATTACAAAACGCATATATGTCAATAAGGTCACAAAACTTAACATTTACTGGATTTTCAATGTCTGCCATCCAATCTTGCGCTGATAATCGTCATTTGCATGTCTTGATGATTTACTCCAGAGCTTGGTTTGAAGAGCTAAGGAAGAAACGAGTAGCCGAATTGAGGCAGGAATTGGTGAAATCTGAAGATTCAATTGGGTCAGTAATTTTAATGATGCTTTATCTACGTTTTGTGCTGCCTGAATCCCTGTTCCCTTGAAAAAATTGTGGTTATTCTCCCATTTTCTTTCCCGAGTACTTGAACAGAAAATTAATGACTTGTACTTCAAGCCTAACAGAAGAGCATGGTGTGCAAGTGCCTTGGAAGAACACTTAGTAGTTTGTATAATAAGCTGATTTATCACTAGAATAAGAACAATGAGTCAACTGGATCCATCTTTGTCTAACTTCAGGACTGGTTTAACCAGGTGAAGTTGGAGGACAGAGAAAAATAAATCAGCCGTAAACTAGAAGTCATCACATGATGCTCAATGTAGGGAGGCCCTCCTATTTATTGTAATGAGATAAGGCTGTGGTTTGCTATCTTTGCCCCATGTTCCTCTTTAGATGACAAGGGACATGCCTGGAGGTCCCAAGGATTATTGTTCCTTTAGGCTGTGTTAAATTTTGGATCAGGGATATCTAGACGGGTTTGTCAAGTGTAAGGAAAATGATAGGGATACAAAAGTAAATACATAGCTTTCACTTCATTTTTTTTTCTGAATTTTTCATTTATATTCTTCTTTCCCTTTATAAATCCCTCCGCAAATACATGATCCAAACACAGTATTAGTTGGCCATGAACTTTATAGTCTTAAGGAATGCTTTTTTGTTTTGCAATTGGTTTTGGTGCTTATCACTCTTTCGTTGTTGTTTCAGCTCCCTTGAGTCGAAACTTCAAAGTCTCAAGGCTGTGAAACAGAATTGTTGCCATTTAGACTATGACTCCAGCCGGACTGCATCTCCTGTCCCAATACTGAAATCAGAGGGTATTGAATCTTCTGGTAATGATAGAACCAAGGATGGACTATCAGCTGGAAGTTTCTGCCAGATTCCAGAATCACTTGCAGAGATGACTAGCCATCCAGAAATTACCGATTCTTCAGGGCAAGAGAAACTTCTGAGCACTAAGAATTTGGCAGAGACAATCAATGAACAAGGAGTGACTCTCCAGAAGAGGAGGGGGAAGAGAAAGAGGAAGGATTATTGTAACAAGGAACCCAGAGAATGGAGCATTGGAGAGAGTGAGAATTTGGGTTCAACCAATGTTGTTGCTGCAGCCTCAAATTGCGAGGAAAATTCAACTAGTGAGTGTGGTCCAATGGTTAACTCATACAGTATGAACGATTGCGAAAGAGGTTCATATGGGGTTGGAAATGGGGATTTGATGAGTATTTTTAGCTCCATTGCAGAGAACGGTTATGCCTTAGTCTTTCGACGTCGGCTTGATAGCCAGGTAATGACTGTACTAGATGCTATCTAAATTTATCATCTCTGCATTGTAATGAACAGTAATTGCAGTTTTATGTTGAAATCAACTTATTAGAGTGTTCTCTTAATATTTGTAGCATCTTCGCATCATATTAGGTTGAGGCTATTTTGTGATCTCGTATGGAGCTATTATAAGTTGCAAGATGTAAAATCACTACTCACGGTGAGGGATGGGAGATATTCGTTGCATGTACTCTTCTAAATATCTTCAAGTACCCATGTCGAACACTAGACCCTTGGGGAAGGATGTAGATGTTTTCGGTGACAGTCTCCAATTTATACACTTGGATCCTCTAGCTTTTATGATATTTCGAGAAAAGACTCTCATATAAAGTTACGAAAGAAACATTTCTAATCTTTCATATGGATCAAAGATAGAAATTTCACATTTTCTCCTTGTCCTATTTGATATCAATTACCTTTCGTAAGTTACTCTGAAAAATTGTTATACAATATACATTGCAAATACGTCTGCAGGACACGTCCCTGTAATCATACCTAGCTTGTCAACAAATCATGTCAATATCTTTAGATTTTGTTTAGGAAAGGCCAACACTTTTGAATATGCACTCGCACGTGATACTCAATCCTTGGTCCATGTAACATACGGTATGAAGAGGAGAAGAATATAGAAGGATGAGGCAAGGAGGGAGTTTAGAGACGTAGCTCTAGATTTTGTTCTTAGTTCTCACAGATCACAAAAATACCTTCACAATAATGTAAAGCGAAGATGCTAACTGTGCCAAATATCACTAACTCAAGCTTGTTGAATCTTCCATAACAGAAGAGAGCAAGATACAAGAAAACTATCCGGTTGCACATGGACTTTGACACCATAAGAGCGAGAATTGCCAGCTGCTCCATTGCCTCTGTGAAGGAACTCTTCCGTGATATGCTTTTGCTTGCCAACAATGCCCTCTTTTTTTACTCTAAACGAACACGGGAATACAAGACTGCTCTCTTGCTCAGAGAAATTGTAACCAAATCATATCGACAGCATTGCAAGGACTCTGGCACTAGGTCTGCATCTTGTATTTTTCCTCTCTCCTCAATGTGTAATCGTCCTGTAAAGCCTCGCAGTGTTCGCCTTTGCAAACGCAACTTGCCGGCCAAAATACCAACTGCTGAAAATGTTCTTGATTGGGCTCCACAAGTATGGGAAATGCCTAGGAATGTTGAGAATGTTGAGTTTGGAACAGCAGAAAGATTTCAAAACCCAAGTTATGCTGAAAAATCCCAAGTGTATAGAAAGCAAAGTAGTTCTGATTCTAAACCTTCCACGGAATCGATGATTGGCAAGCAAAGCTTTAGTCGAGCGAGAAAGCTGGTATGTGAAACATCTAAAGGAAGACCCAAGGCCCCGATGGTGGAAAGGAAGATGGCTCGACGAAGATGAGAAATGTTGTAGTTTATATTGCTTCTTGTATTGTCACTCAAGGATTTAGCATTAGGCTATGCATCTGTGAATTGGGTTTCTTGTGCTGTATGTTTTTGGTGTAAAAAGTCTTGTAGTTGCCTTGTAACTGTTGATGCTAACTAGGTTAAGAAAGAAATGAGTTGTGAAGGTGCAAACGAAGCTGTGAATTTTGGAGAATTCAAGTGTTTTATGTAACAACATGAGGTGAATGTCTATGTAAATGAAGTTGCATTTTTCATTCTCAAGCATTTGCTGACTGATTGTGATTGTAAGGATCTGTAGTTTTATTTTTTTTGCATGACCAATAAAATTTAATTTTCACATGTAAGAATTTTATTTTCATAAATTCAGTAAGTATCGAAAATGTTTCCATTACCACAATGTTTTATTAATTATGCAAAAAATTTCTAGCAATTCTATTTTAATTGTAAACACTAGAACGAGCGTCGTTGCTACTAGAATTGAACCCAATTAAAATTCTTATGCAATACCCCAACTCATTCAATTACGTCCTCTTGACTCTTAAATGATGAAATTTAGACCCTACTTAATTCCTTAAAATCTTAAATCACCATCTCTTTCCTAAACCAATACTTAACCTTACTTTTTTTCACCATATACACACTTATATCATTCATATAACCAGGCAATCCCACGTGCGCAAAATTGATCTTCCAAACCACCTCTTTATCCACCTCTCACCTCCTCTTACAAGGGCGGAATTAAAGAGGTTGCCAAGTTACACACCCATGCTCCACTAGGTTTTAACAGTAAGTCGTTGTAAAGCATCGTGGCACCTTTATATCCGTTTTGTTCTGTTAAACTCTCTCCAATCTAGTTAATTACATTTTGAACACTTATATTTTTTAGTTATTGAATACAAATTTTATTCTTAATTGTTCATTTATTTTATTGGTGACACATCTAAATTCAAATTCCGAAACTCTAACACTTCTTACATAACATCGTTACACCATCTTTTACTCCACAATATAATTCACCATATGTACTCTCCTCACACTTGGTACGAACTCCTCCCACAACCTCTGAAAAAAATCAGAGCAACTCCCTTGCTTTACCTTTTCTTCTTCAACCTTTTAAAACCACCATTGAAATAGACTGTAGTTCCAACTTTCATCAAGCTCAACCAAACTAAGATCCATGGCCAATACATTCATCTTCATTCTTAAGCTTTCCAAGGTCCTACTAGAGCTCACCAACACTCACTTCAAGTTAGACCAACCGAATCAAGATAGAATGTCAAAAGTTAACTTTTTATCGAAAATATTATTTATAACTTATTCCTGTAAATAAAAGCATATTTAGAGCCTTAGAATGCTTAGATAACATCACGTAGTGTTCGTTGTTGCCCTTCGGGTCTTGGAACTAAGAAAGTAGAAAAAAAAAAAAAAAAAGATCTTGAAAGAGGTGTTGCAAGCTGCAATTTCAGAGCTAAGTCTCGCTCAAGTGAAATTTAGGCCGCTCGAGCAAATGATCATTCTATACAGTAATTTCACAACTTGCATCGAGATACTGCAAGCATTATTTTGGTGCTCGACTGAGGTTGCTAAATTGGATACACAAATACTCAGCACCACCAGTGAGCGACACAAACACTTAGCACAATGACTCAGTAGCATGGTTGTGAATACCGTACCGTACCGTATCGGCCGGTACGTATCGTTTTGGCATAAAAACAGTACCAAGTACCTCTACTACCATACCGTTCTCAATACCGGCTTGTACCGGCCGGGTATAGGCTGTACTGGTCATATCAGCCGGTACCAGATTTTTTTTTTTAAGATTTGTGAAAAAAAATTTAATTTTTTTGAGCTTTCTCTCTATGGTTTATATATATATATATATATACACACACACACACACACGCATAAAAAAATTTTGTGCTGCAAGGAAATAGACAGATTTGGCAGTGCGCAAATTAAGAAATGATCCCGTGTTATTCACTTATTATGCTAAGGCACTCAATGGCTTATAAATATTGGAATGGAAAACAAGATCAGATACACAATCAATTACAAGTGCTATCATTATTGTGCTTTGATCCTACAAGTTATAATTTAAGTATCAGAGTGCCCTCGGGTTTATTAGTTCGGCCACTCGTGTTAACCAATTGCCAGCCGACCTAACGCTTGGTTGAGAGGCTATTGTAGTGGGCCAAAATGCGGGGTGATCTGTCACAAAGAACATGAACCGAATAGCTGGGTTTTGTTGGCAATGTGGGTCGTCGCCACAATTATATTGCCGAACAGGCCAAGATACTGTCGACGTGAGACTAGGGGCTCGGTGCATAGACTGCCACCATGCCGAGTTGACTAACCTGCCACTCAGTCAGGCGGTTAGAACCTTTTAGAATTAGAAGGGCACTCGAATAGAAAATTTCAAGATTTTGTGAATGTTCCTATTAAAAAAAAATTTGTGCTGTAAGGAAATAGACAGATTTGGCAGTGCGCAAATTAAGAAATGATCTCGTGTTATTCACTTACTATGCTAAGGCACTCGATGGCTTATAAATATTGGAATGGAAAACAAGATCAGGTGCACGATCAATAACAAGTATTATCATTATTGTGTTTTGATCCCACACATTATAATTTAAGTATCAGAGTGCCCTCGGGTTGGAAACAACTAGATGACACTAACTAGTTGTTCCATACGCAGACTACAGGAGTAACTTGGATTAAGGAGACGAATCAAATTAGATAGAAGAATATTCACAAACCCCACATAAATCACTACAAAAGCTTGGTTTTGAAGCGATAAATTAGGGTTCTAAGAGTTTATTACATTAAACCAGTGTAATTAAAGCTATTCCAAAAGAGAACTTCGTTTCACAAGAAAAAAACAATTGTGATTTCACATATTTCCATCATTCTATAGCCAATATGTAAAAAGAGGAACGAACAAAGACCTGTTCGTATGTTCAAAACTGAGAAAAACAGAGAGATGAGCACCCATAAAACAGCACCGCACCATCGCCATTGGTCCAAAATGCTAAGCCTGGATAATAGAATCGATACTGGGGAGAAAGCTTTTAAAGATGATAAAATATGCCCTTTCAGTTGGATGAATTGCATCCGAAAACACATACTTGGATGCATTGGGAGGATCAAATGATGCTGGATTACATGATACCACGTCAACGTAACCAGTTCCACAGCATCCGCGGCTAACCACATCAAAACCTACACGAAAACGTCGATACTATTTGTTTCATATTGATCTCATTTAATCTCCTCTAAAAAAAAAATAGTAATAAGGATTAGGTGGCTATGGT
>JABCMJ010016145.1:0-11717 GCA_014822125.1 Arbutus unedo
TGAACATTTATTTGCTTTGGGACATAATTTTTTACTTTTCTAAATTCTCTTGTCAAGGTGAAATAATTCACAAAAACTTGATGCAAATCAAAAAATTACAAAAAATAATCTAACAATAATCCATTAATAACGCTAGTCTAAATAATTTTGGTTGCTCTTCTCATATAGTGTGCGGGTATGAAGCAAATTTGATCTATACGACTATTCAGAATACTTGACAACATACATACATACATACATACATACATATATATATATATATATATATATATATATAATCAATTTTGGCCTGTTCTTGCCTTTTGACTTCTCCCTTCTTATTTTATTTTTTATATTCTGATGAAAAGAAATTTTATTTCCATTTATTTTCACGAGATGAATTCTGAAAGCTTAAAAAAGAAAATCAGACTACATTAGATTGAAGGCTCCAATTTTAAATTCACGCTCTAAAGTTTTAAACCTAGCTAGGTCTAATCCTCAGTTTTTAGCTCAAAATAAAACTATTTTATTTCTAGATCAAATCAAGTTAATTCATGACTTTCATAAACTCTCATCCTCTTATTAAAAGAATAGGTCTAGAAACACAGATGTTAAGTGCACATTCAGATACAGATGTGTTTGAAATCATCGTATTCACGTGGAGTTCACATAATTATGGATAATCTCACGTGCATCTGACGGGTCTGAATATACACGAAATATCTGTATTGCAAGACTTTTTCTTATTAAAATCGGAAAACTAATAGCTAGCTGTTGTTGACATACTCCTATTTTCTTTTTTAAAAAATTGCAGGATTTTGGCTATGGATGGAGAGCTAAATATTATTGGTCAACTAGCAACGTTCGTTGAAACCCACATGTTGTTGAAGACAACCAGACTAGCATGTGAAGAAATAATGGAGGATTTGACAAGGAATTAAGAAGAAGAAAGAGAACACAAAAACTTATTTGAAGACCATGTGATATATTTTTTTATGGTAGGATCAAAATACATACACGGACTTTTTATATAGATTCGAACTCAAATTAATACATGTAAGAACTATTTAATACACATGCAGTCTTTATTATTTAGCAAACTTACATGTACTGAATAATTACAAACACACTACATATATATATATATATATATAGATATATATAAATTTGTGTACACAGACATGGACTTTTGCGTTTTTAAACACCAAAGCTTCGAATTTTTTTATGTATTCTATCGGCCTAATTTCTGTAGAGGCTACGTGTTTGAGTTTTCCTTTAAGCATGCGAATGGTTCGCCCATTGACTTCAAACCCTTGGCCATAGAATGGGCTACTTGTCAAATTGCTTATTTTAACAATAGTCAACGTCTGGGCGAAACAATTCAGATGCAATTCATTTCTGGACTAGTAAACGAAATCTTCGTACACATATATTTAGAAATTGTCCGACATTCATTTGGGTGGACTATATAGGGATGGGGGAGGGCCGCGCCCACCAAAAAATTTAAAATTCTTTTAAGATATAAGTATAAATTTTGAAAATTATTTAAAAACTTATATTTTAACTCCCTAAATTACATTCGTTCCCCTCTTTTTCTCCCAAAAAAATATTGATCCCTTCAAACATGAAATTCTTATTCTTCTCCTGGACATCCATAAACCTTACACGATACATGTAGAATTCACACCAAACGACTCAAAACCTATTTGAAAGCGACTTTCTGCTTTGTCAAATCTGCCACACCAGCCAAGTCAATTAATTTGCATCAAAAAATGAGATGGTTTAATTTATTTGTCCGAATTTAAGATTGTGCCAAAATGATATCAAATTGATGCAACAATATGTGTATTTTTTTTTACTTTTTACACTGTAAAAAATCAAAAAATAACATTAAGAATGTAAGGATCTGAATTTTTGAATAATAAAGCAACGATTTTCATTCGCGATTTCAAAATTTAATAATTAGTTTGTTATTTTATTTATGTTATTGTAGTGGGCCGAATCGGTGAAGAGTAAACGGCCGGACCGTAAGCATCATTGGGGCTAGTTGGCAGGTCAAGCCAACAATCTTACCGCACAGTGGATCAGACTGACACCCGATTAGGGCAACGAGACATTGCTCAACCAAGTCAATTCTTGGGTGTGTGTCGTTTAAGCCAAGCCGAGTTAGGACTCGACACACTAATTCGTGTCATGTGGCAGACTTGAGTCCACTTGACAGACAAGTGTTTCGGCCACGACACTTGGCATCCAAGTTGGACGTTGATAAGTCACATGGTAACGTCATAACAAAATTTAGTTACAGTTCATCATCATTGAAAAGTGTGTTCCACACATGTGTATCCTAACTTAGTGCTCAAATCAGGCCAAGTATAAATAATGCATCACCTGAGGAAGTACGGTACACACTATTAATACCCTACTCAATGCTTTTCTTTGCCTTCTTCTTCCACCTACGTACTAACTTAGCTATCGGAGTATTTTTAGGCTAAACATCGACCGGTAAGCACTGATAGTTGTTCGCTCTTGAAGTGTACTTGGGGAGATCTTAGAGTACACGGTTCAAGGAAGTAGAAGTGACACCCAAATTAAAAGACTCCATAATTTGCGACCACAATAGGAGCCCTAATTTCGTCTCGATTCCCTTACCTTCCTTATAAAACCCAAAAATCTAAATCTCCCTTCGGCTACTTTCATGACTACACTCAGCGATACTGATGGCTGAACCATCGTTGCACACGACAAGGATGTGATGGATCCTCAACATGGCACCAGTGGGTGTCGTAACCTACTGTCGTCTCTTGATACCAGCACCATGGATTCTAACTCCAAAGCCTACATCGAGAAGTTGGAGGCAAGAATGAACGAGAAGAATATTTTTATCCTTCTCGTTCATTATCAGTATAGAAGTCCACTATCAATGATTCGGTGACAAAACTCGATGTAGGAAAAAACGCAAGAAAGGACGGCAAAATCATGACCGACACAGGGAGAGGTCGTCTTGACCAGAGAGGCAAAAAGAACAGTCCCCTTGTCGAGAGCATCAGGAAGACTGAATCAGTTTCTTGAGAAATTAGATAACAAACAAAGGAGACCGACCGAATCAACAGCTCAGCCAATGAGGTCTCACTTTGACACCTTTTATAAACAACTCATCTCCTCCCTCTTTTCCAAAGAGATTGAGTCCATGAAGCCTTCTCGAGGGTTCAACCACCCAAAAATCAAAAAATACAAACCAAATATTGACGCCTACACGCATTTGTTGCATTTCTACCACATTATGTCCCTCTACAGCTTGAAAGATGCCTTGATGTGTAAGCTTTTCTGCTCTAGTTTGGGTGAGCTCGGCTTGTTGTTGTTTGACAAAAAATTGAAAGCTTCAATTTCTTCTTTTAAGGAAATCTCTCTCACCTTCTTGACTCTGCTCGTTACGAGTACGAGACAGAAGAAGTGGGTCGATGCCCTACTTGGTCTACGAAAATTAGCAAACGAATCTTTTCAAAAATATGATACTCGGTACTTAGAGTTGTTCATTGAGAATCAAGGATGTGATCCGACTATAGCATTCACATCCTTCAAGTTAGGTTTGGACCATAAGAGCCAAATCTTTGAGGATCTTATGTTGTCCAATCATTCGAATATGGATGATGAGATGTGCCAGATCAACAAACACTACCAACTTGAGAAGGCAAGACATGAGAGGAGGTTATCAAAACAATCTGCACCGAAGTCAAACTAGGGCAATGCCAATTTGGGGAACGGTAGAAAGGGAGTGAATATCATCTGAAGCGGGGAGAATAAGGGTCCTCGGTCCCATGAGTTTGTTACAATTTCAACTATTTTCACTTTGCCGATCTATGTTCTTTTGCGAAAGATTGAAAATGAACCATTCTTTCGGTGTTCTTTAAAGGTGTGGAGCAAAGATAAAAAAAGCCAAGAATCCCCACATGAGGCGCTTCTATTGAGACAACAACCACTTGATGACCATCTGCAAGCAATTTAAGGAGTTTCTAGAGAAGCTGGTGGCCGAGGGGCATCTGAAGGAGTATGTTGATACTAAAAAGACAGTTGTCAGGCCATAAAGAAGAAAGAAATGAGCCAACTCTGAAGAGTTCGAACTATCAATGTGATTTACGCCATGTTTGATGTCCCAGCAGAAAAGCGCCTTCAAGCCAAGCTACACATGGCAGCAATAACAAAGGAGGTGATGAGCATTGAAGGACCATCAAAGAGAGCGAAGACCGACTCTACTTGATCTGGGGTAATTTCTTTCTTTAATAAAGAACTTGAGAGGGTTCAATAGCCCCACAATGACGCTCGGGTAATAAATCTTAGTGTTGAACCTTGTAACACCGGCACATTCTAGTGGACCAGGGGAGCTCGACTGAAGTGATGTACTACATACTCTCTATTCAAGCAGCTCGCCCTATCTGAGGCAAACCTTCAACCGATTGAAGTCTCTCTTGTCGGCTTCAATTGGGATCCGATTTGTCCCATTGGAAAGATTTCCTTGCCACTTCAATCTGGATTAGTTATCGTTCAGTTCGAGTCTGTGATTGTTGATGTATTGAGTCCTTACAATGCAATAGTGCATTGCATGTGGCTCCAGCAGATGAAGGCAATAGCATCAACCTACCATCAGGCGATCTGGTATCCAGGTGTCTGGCAAAAAACAAATTATGGGGGATCAACTTGCAGTCAAGAAATGCTACGTCTTTGTAGTAAAAAGAAAGGTGAACCCTGAGCAAGTTCATTGCATCGAGATTCCTTATGCAATGGTCCTTGAGGAAGTCAACATGGTTTCTGTCAAAAAAGAAGTGGAAGACTTAATCATCGTGTCGAATGCAGCACAAACACTGGTTCATAAATCTTAATATAAATATGTATGAACAGTTCGATGCACATAAATTTATCGATTGCAATTTGCGACAAGAAGTCTGCGAGTTTTGGTTCATCCTAAGCCGGCCCCGGTCTCTATGGGCATAGTGGGAAGCCAAACTCAAGCAAAATAAGAAAATAAAAAGAAGAAAACAAGTAGGAAATTCTCTTGTTAGTAGAGAGAGAGAGAGGAGAGTGGACACACCAAAAAGAAAAAGAAACAAATAATATTCTTGTGGGGTTTATCAAAACCCGAATCCAATTATAAGAACACTCGAGCATATAAATTGAACCAATATATTATCGTGTGATAACAAATACATTTACTATGTACATTCTCCATGAACTTGCATTAATCAATGTTTTCTCGCATCTATTTCCTCTTACAAAATAAAACAAAAATCCATACATATATGAAATGCAACTATAAATCCCAGTGACATATGGTCAAATGGGTGTCAACCATAGTCTTATCCCCTGCCATTTTTAAGTTTCAAGCCAAATGACACAGGAGATATCAACCACTGGAATTAGGTGTATTAGAGTTGCTTCTAACCCATTTCTCTGAATCTGGGGACATCGGCGGAAGACCCCCCTTCAAAAGCCCAACCTCATCCTCTATAACAATGTCCACCACCTCCGGTTTCTGCGTATTCAACCCGTTCTTAATCCCTTTCAAAGCCTCCAACACTTCCTCCATCGAAGGCCTCATATCTTTTTCCACTTGCAGGCACCGGAAAGCTAGTTCCGCCACCAACGTGATCATCCTCCTCACCGAACTATTTGCTTCAAATCCAAGAGTCGGATCGACCAACTCATGCAACATGTGGTTTTGAATCTTGTTTATAGCCATGTTGGACAAGTTGATATCGTGCCTATCCCTATTGGTGTCAACGGCTTGTTTTGACGAGATGAGCTCAATCAAGACCACCCCAAAGCTGTAAACATCGCTCTTCTCGGTAAGTTGATAGCATTGGTAGTATTCAGGATCCACATAGCCCGGAGTACCTTGTGGGGCTGTGGATACATGGGTGACATCGGTGGGGAACAAGCGAGAGAGCCCAAAATCAGCCACTTTTACATGGAAATCATTGTCAAGGAGGATGTTGGTGGTCTTGACATCACGGTGGATGATGTCTGAGGTGTGGAGGTAGGCAAGAGCACCAGCTGTCTCCACAGCAACACTCAGTCGGACAGGCCAAGAGAGCAAACCAGACTTTGCTCGTGTTCCATGCAGGTGATCGGCCACCGTTCCATTCGGGATGTATTCGTATACAAGGAGAAGTTCTCGGCTTCGCTTTGATGTGCATCCGTAGAGTGTTACAAGGTTCTCGTGCCTTAAACGTGTGAGGATCTCAACTTCGTTCATGAATTGTTCTACGCGTTTGAAATTGTTCTCATATAGGCGCTTCACTGCAACTACGCGACCATCTTGGAGTTTACCTGATTAAAGAATGGGAAGTTCAAAATACAATTTTCAAACAAAAAAGGATACATACTCGGAAAAACTCCACAAAAACTGTCCAGAGTCTTCAGAATCGATGATGAAGTTTTGTTTATGAAGTCATACAATGAATAACAAGGAGTTTTACCATAGTAGACGGTGCCAAAGCCTCCATCTCCAAGTTCTCTGGCACGGTCAAAATTGCCAGTGGCTTCTTCAAGTTCAGTGTAGTTGAACACCTGAACTCCAAAGTAGGTGCTTGCCTTTCCCAAGTCAGAGAACCTCGAAGAGGGATAAGAGGGGATGCTTTGGGTGAAGTTAGTCGATATAGTAAGGCCTCTGCTCATAGGAGGAGATGGAATCTCTTTGCTTTTAGCTTCGGCGGATAGGGTAGATTGAGCAGCGAGCCTTTTTCTCCGTCTTTGTCTACAAGCAAATATACCCCATCCGAGGCCAACGCCAGCAACAACAGCACCCGCGATGAAAAGAACTGGAAATGAAAGAACAAGTATTAAGTCTTGTATTCTGAGCTATTATGCAGGTGGAAAAAATGGAAGTTTAAGCATAGTGATCTGGTACCTATATTTTTTGGAGTTGTTGTTGATTGATTTGATGAACTGCTTCCTGCAACAATCATAAGATGCAAGAAATGTTAGTTGAAACATGAAAGGCTGAATGAAATTGGATGACAAGATGATGCACAGCTCATTCCCTAGTTATAATAAGTGGGAAAACCTTCTAATATACAGACACACTAACATTAGAAGTAGAGAACCAAACAATCTGTAAGTCAAAAAGGAAAAAATTCAAAGGCTACAACGACACTGCTAGTCATAAACCAGCAACCTAAAATTTTTCCACTTTATGCATGTTCAAGGCCAGAGGGGAGTTAATGGTATTTGATGGCAAAAACAAGATACAATAACATTGAAATCCTGCATCAATCCCTTTCATATTGCCCCAAATTTTGCATGATACTTTGAGCCTTTGACCCCTCTATAAATTTGACCTATCAATACGCGCCATTGTTGCGATGGTCATCTGATCAAATTGTAAAAATCAAAGACAGGAATGTCGCAGAATTCCTGTCGGGGGACATATAAAACTATGGTGTGACATCTTCTGGTTAAAAAAAGGAGTTTTTGAGAGATGCAGTGAATCCTAGCATCTTATAATCCCCCAGAAGACGAATATGAATACCCATGTCCTTCTTGCTAACGAAAGATACAAAGAGAAGTTCTGTAAACCACAGCAATTAAACCAACACAAAATGGATGTGGGAGAAACAGAACACGTCTCACATAAATCTAAAACATTTGCAGGAAAGGAAGAACAGGAAGTCTATTGACCAAGTGCTCTATGGTGAACTTTTCAATTTCTCTAACCTGCACCCATAAGTGAAAAGGAAAGCAAAGAAACAAAGATAAAAAGAGACAGAATCTGGATAAAAAAAGTGTGGCAAGAAGCAAAACATTTTATTCCAGCGTCAATTCTATAAAATTACAAAGAATTTGAATCTAATCTCAACTTGCATTCTCTTTATACCCCATCCTAACTCTAGCAGCCTATTCGGTTTAAGGGATTTGGTGAGAAATGATAAGAAATGATAAGAAATAAACACATAAAAGCCCCATTCCATTTAGTGAGATTTGGTGACAAAAACAAAACATTTCTTTCCCCTTTTTGTCTCAGCTGCATTCCAAACGGACCCTTGAGCACTTGGCCAGCAATTGTAAAGATGACTAACACTCGCCATTCAATAGTTAGCGACAACAACCAAGGTTGGCCTGGTGGTCAAGGCTGGAACATAGGAATTTGCTTTCTTCAAGACATCCGGTTCAAAAGCTCTCGATTGTTATGGACTCTTATGGATCAGCCAATACAGACTTTTCTAACTTTAAATGGGTGTTCATTAGTGGACAGTAAAATTAATCTTTAAAGGTTAGTTGAGGTTATAAAATAACAACTAGTAGAAGGAATATTTTAGGTACCTGGTAATGTTATTGTAGGTGTAGCACACTGCACATCTCCACAAATGCAAATGGGCAAACTCGAATTGGAGTCAAACCCGCAGTGCCCCCCAATCCAAGTGCAATTCGAACACTGGTTTTCATAAGGGTTACTATAATTCACATTAAAACCCTTCATCAAAGTCTCCTCAAGCGTCGTCTGATTCCGGGTGAGCCGCCCGGCGGCATCCCCCTTCACCAGGACCGTCACAGTCACATTACACCTAGTAATAATCTGCAGTATCGGATCAACTGGAACAGGACCCACCAAGTAAAAAGCATCACTCGAATTAACCCCCCTCACTTCGCAACTAAACCGATTGTACGGCGTGTAATTCATCAACGAAGAACACCCGTAGACCAAATTGAGGTCTTCATTTTCATCTCCGGAGCTGAATACGGTTGAATCAATGGTGGAATTCGTGAAACTTTCAGGGCAAGTGTTGTTCCAGTAATCGGACCGGGCGAGGGTTAGAGATTTTGAGGGTTGGTCTATTTCGAGGACACGGTAGGTGACTGAGTTAGTAGTTAACTCAGCATAAGTGTTGTTGTGGCAAGTGAGTTGGAACTCGGGCAGGCCGCAGTAGGCTGGGCGGTCGCCTCCGATAAATGGGTAGGTGATGTTTTGGATGGAGCCGCAGGAAAAAGTGCGGTCGCAGTTGGGAAAGGTGGCGGAGGAGGAGAAGGAGGGTGTGAGGAGGGCGGAAAGGAGGAAGAAGACGGCGGCGAGAGACATTTGTGTTGGGGTGATAGGATTTAGTGTGTCATGGAGAGAGAGGAGAGAGAAGAGAGTTTGGGTATTTTTGAACGTTGAAGTTGAATAATATGGAGGGAGAGAAAGGTGGCTGGGGCTGGCTTTAGTTGACTGGAAGAAAATATAGTCCAATACTCTCAATATATATATATATATATATATATATATATATATATATATATAAGTTCAATAAGTGGCTGCGTTCTTTAGGGCTAATAATCTAATTAATGTATGAGTGGAAAAGTTTAGAAGGAAAGAATGATGATGGTGACATGTGCCATGCATTGTGGTGGGACTCTTTTACGTCCCAAGTTGGACTGCCTCCCGTTGCTTTCAAAACCTCGTGTTTCAAATGATGGAATCCTATTCGGTGCCTAACGGTATTATGTACCGACAAATATATGTTATTATGCGTATGAGATATAATACATTTAAAAAGCAAAATCACAGAAATTTACGTTAAAACCTTAAGCTAACCTTAAAACTTATCTTGGCATTTAAATTTATCCTCACCATAATTTACACAGTTAATTAAGAATTATCAAGACAATTCGATTCTATCCTTTGATAGTGTATCACAATTAACAAAAGCATCATCCATCTACGACATTGCAACAATATTAAAAAACCTTTCAGCATATGTAGAAAACCAAAAGAAATTTCATTCTTAAGCCTTTAGCATCACACTATCGTCGTAATTGTGCCTCACGCCATAACCGGTACTACACGTACATTGTGAACACAAGCGGCGTCTAGAAACCTTTCATGCTAGCCTTTGATATTGTACTTGCAATAGGCAGTAATTTTTTAAGGGACTCGAACATCAAGCGACCTCTCAACAATAGGACATTCCCTAGGCACGTGTCTTGGCATGAAAAATGAGTAAACATTGGCCAACCACGATAACCCCACAAGGTGTCAATGCATTGTAGAGGCAACTAACTTGCCAAATTGATGACAAGCATTCCGAAAGAGCAATGTCACTTTTCAGCAATGAGGCATCCCTAAACGGTTTTGCATGTTTGGCTAAAGCCTAAAAGCCACAGTGTATTTAATTATAATTTAGTCAATCTCGGAAATGGAGGACTTTGATGAATAAAATTATATACAAAATCCAATCAGACTCTACATTGATCGGTGCCTCGAGGCCTAGTGTGAAGTCGACCAATCGAGCAGACACAATATCGACCGACAACCTAATCAGTCAAGACCCACTTAGGAATATATCATACAGGATCCGAGCGACTAATGATTGACTGAAGGAAGCTCAATAACGAATATAATTATATGCTTAAAGCAAGAAGATGATCTGATCATCGACACCAATCAAGGAGGGGATCTGGCCATCCGCACTAATCGAGGAGAAAATATTTTCCTCTATTTGGAAGTCAATTTCCTTAATTTATCCTTCTCATACCTTATAAATAGGTCATTTACTATCACCTAAATGATACGCACTGTATCACATCCTCTAAATACAGAATGACATACATATCGACTAACTTGATCGTCGAATGGTTCAAGACCACGAACACTCCCAGTTCTCGAACTTATTTTGCAGGAACCTTAACAGAGCTCTCGAATCCACCGTTTCCATCCTTGCAGAACCCTCGCAGAGCTCAAAGGTCTACCATCCATGGATTTTTTTATGATTAAAATCTTGTACTTTGTTAAATTTGCTGGTAATCAAGACCTAAATATTTTGGAGCTCTAAGCAAGTTTTAAACACGGGTCTTTTATATAATTTGTAGCTAAATTATGACGATATCCACAGAAGAATTTGGAATCCAGATTGTAGTACTTTGAATACATATTTTAATAGTTGAATTTGTAAAAAAAAATAAACGTAAAGTAAAAGCTACAGAAATCAAATTTGATAACTGTTTAATAGACCCTTTATTTTGCATTCAAAACCCTGGGGGTCTAAGTGTAGGGTTTCTTGATAAATCAAAAGAAGTCTTAAGGGTTTCAAGCAACATGAAGGTAGTAAGTTTCAAACTTGTAATCCTAGGGACGAACAAAACCATGTAAGCGAGCTCGACTCGTATATATTTTGATAGGCATGATGGTCCTGTTTTTTCTTGAATATCGTAGAGTCTTCGGATTAATTTACGTACATCTCGACTATTATCTGTGGGACCACCATAAATAATAATTCAAAATTAATAATACATGAAAAGTTTCGAACCTGTGATCTAAGAGTGAGCATATCTCTAAGTCCAAAATCTTAATCATCAGGCCAACCTCTTGGGGTTCATGATGGTGGTGTTTATCTTATGGAATTAGTCCCACGACTTTGTCTAACGGAGTTGTGCTAGACTCTAGACTAGCTCAAGTGGTCGTGGAGGGAGTGGTCGCGCTCATGAAAAAGATTTCAAGTTCGAGTTTTTCTTTTTAATGTTTTGTTCGGAAAAAGAAAAGAGTTTATTAACATATATACAAAGATTAAAGGAAATAGAAGTATAATTGACATAACTACAAGAGACATCAAAATTTAACTAGATTGACACCCAAATTCTTGATAATCATGCGCTACATCTACTGGCCTAAAAATTGGCAAGAGCCAACAGAAACATGAAGCTGTAATCGTTAGAAACCAGGAAAAAACTGTGATGTCACGTCCCACATCGAAAGTCTACACGACTGATCCTGA